>CAXHJY010001229.1:50000-140000 GCA_964016885.1 Eledone cirrhosa
GGCATTGAAAATTTTAAATATTTTTTCCTCAAAACACTCACTGGAGCATAAGTATTACACATGTGTAAAGTTTGAAAACAATCGGTTGGGTGGTTCTCGAGTTTTAGGGAGTCAGACAGACAGACATTCTCTGTTTTAGATATATAGATAGATATACACATGCTTAAAATGTTACATGAAAATTGTATGAAAAGTATTTTCTTTTTTTTTTCAACGACGAGACTAATTTAGCTTCAGGCCAGGTGAAAGAAACATTACAATCTATTGGGGGGAGCATGGAGAAGGTGGATTTCCATGACAATTTTCATTTTTAATTTTTTTCTGTCTTTTTCCTTTCAATATTCATTATTTAAACTTTACTTGCTGAAGCAAGTGGAGAAGTTCAAGAATCTCAAAGCCATTTTCACCAGTGATGGAAGACAGGAGGATGAATTCATCATCATCACCGTTTTACGTCTGTTCTTCCACGCTAGCATGGGTTAGACGGGTTGTCCTGTTGTGGGCAGTGTCTGGTCGGCTGACCATGCCTTGCTCATACAGGAACTAATTTGGCTTGATTTCTACAGCTGGATGCCCTTCCTAACACCAACCTCATTTACAGTGAGTGCTGGTTGCTTTTTCGTGGTGCCTCCATGTCCACTTTACAGTGTGGGCTGGGTGCTTTTTTGCCGTGGCACCTCCACGACCACCTTGCGGTGGGGGGGGGGGGGGGCATATTGTCTATATGCTTCAGCTTGTACCCATGGGAGGTCGGGTACTCTGTATTACTGCGTGACGCCAGAGTTCACGGTCGTGTGTCATCGCCTTTGAGAGGTGTAATTGGGTACGGTCGGCTTTTATCACCTCATCCCAGGTCATCTTCGGTCTCCCCACTCCGCGCTTTCCATCGACTTCTAGTGCTCTGCACCTTTTTATGCAGCTGTCATCCTTCATATGCATCACATGTCCATACCAGCGCAACCGCCTCTCCTGCACACAGCATTTGATTCCTCTTATGCTCAGTCTCTCTCTCAATTCATTTATGCTTTGTCGTTCGCGTATATTACTGTTACACATCCATCGGAGCATGCAGGCTTCGTTTCTCTCTAATCTACGTAAGTCTTCCACCTTCAGCGCCCAGGTCTCACTACCATGCAACATCGCTGTTCGGATACACGCATCATACAGTCTGCCTTTCATTTTGAGGGAATTAAGTGCAAATATTGCAGAAGCTGATGCAGAAATGTGCCAGTTTCAGAAGTCTGTTATGAGAAGGGAGGTAGGTGTAAACGCCAAACTCTCTTCCTTCAATTCATGCCAACCCTTCCCTATGGCAATGAATCTTGGGTAATGACCAAAAGAATATGATCGCGAATACTAGCAGCCAAAATGGAGTTCCTCCGAAGGGTCTTTGGAATAACATTACTCAATAGAGTGCGTAGCTCAGAAATCAGGGACTCATTCCGGGTATAGCTGTTACTTCTCTGAATTGAGAGATGATAGCTCTGAAGTTACGGGCATGTGATCAAAACCAGCCGGCAGGAGACCCAAGGGTAGATCCCGAATAAGATGGTGAGATAATATGCATGATCTCTGCTTGGGAATCAAGTCAGATTAATTGGAGACAGTTGCTTCTGATAGGACCCGCTGGAAGGTGTGCTCGGGCACTCTTACCACATGATCCTCCCAGGAATAAGTGGTCAGAGAAGGAGAAGAAGAAGAGGTAGGAGGAGGAAAAAATTTCACAAGCATGCACCAAATGCCCTAACCAAGTCATGCGCCCTCGTCTAGTAGTAGTAGTAGTTGTTGTACCTGTAATTCAAAGGGCCAGTCTTGTCACAAACTGAATCAGCCACTTGCATGTTAATTTCACGAACAAACTGTTCTGATGTTCAAACACTCATCGTTGCAACCGACGGAGGTCCAGCACACTAAAATATTATTTTTTTTAAAAATGCTATTAAAAATATTAGCATTTTTATGATATCTAAGAATGCTAAAAATTAAAGATTTTTACATGCGGAAGTTTTAATATTTACAATAAATTAGATTTTTCAACAATAGTTTTAGTTTTAAATTAAAAAATTGGGAGATGCGGGGCAAGTGGGAAACTCGATTGTAGAATACACGAGGGAAATAAAGATTTTTTTATTGTCCATTGGAATCGAAACAGTATGGACAGAATTCTATATTTTAAATTGCGTTCACGTAATTCTTAATGCTTCCTTCCCGCCGCGGTGAATGCGGGGGTCACTGCTTCCACTGCCGAACGGAATAAAATTCAGAAATACCAGGATTTATCAAATAATTATTTATTCCAGCCTGTGGTATTCAAGACGTTCAGTGGAATTGGGCCGCTGACAGTAAAGTTCTTGTCTTCACTGCCGGCTCACCTTACTGAGGTGGCAGGTGATGCCCGAGAGGGTGCCTGGTTATTTCAACACCTTAGCCTCGCCATCACCCGTGGTAATGCTGCAAGAGTGTTGGCTTGCCTGAAAGTGTGTAGATAACCCCTAAGATTGTCGTACTTGGTGGTGAATTGCCCCACCCCTTTTTTGTTTCCTTTATCATTATTGTTCAATCAATTATATTATTAGGTAGTAATAAGTGCTTACACCGTATTTGACTAGATAGAATTAGTTTGTTGGGATTTAAAAATGGAATAAAGAATGAGTATTGACGTACATGGGACATGAACACACATCTTTGGTTTGTCGGACCAATGTCTTACCATTACACCAACACACCATGCTTCCTTATATTCAATTAGAAGCTATATAACCATAACAGGTATATATATATAAATAGGGAGACACAAAAGGTTTGTTTAGAAACAGCTAGTGAATTTGAAAATTAGGTAGTACCATGTGGTCACACCGTATTTGACTAAATAGAATTAGTCTGTTGGTTGGGATTTAAAAAACCCCTCTGAATGGAAAAAAGGATGAATATTGACGTACATGGGACATGAACCTAGATCATTGGTTTGCCGGACCAATGTGTTACCATTACACCTTTTTTCCATTCAGAGGGTTTTTTAAATCCCAACCAATAGACTAATTCTATTTAGTTACATACGGCGTAAGCACATGTTACTACCTAATTTTCAAATTCGATAGCTGTTTCTCAACAATGCCTGCTTTGTGTCTCCCTATTTATATACAATTATATTATTCATAAAATTTGAGTATTCTTAGTGCGGAAGGTAGCCGTTACCAGCAGTATACTATTTCCACAGTAAGATCTTGGTGGGGGGAGGGGGGGGGATATAACCACAAATCAAACGGAGATTGTGAGAGAGGGAGTGAGAGAAAGAGATAAGCAAAAGGGGGGAGGGGGGTGGGGGGGGGGGTAAAGGAAGAGAGAAGGGAGGAAGAGGCGAGGAGAAAAATGTGACTAGAGCGATAGAAAGATGGATAGAAAGATGGAGTGAAAGATTAACAAGAATAAGGTACTTGGCGTTATTAGGATTGTCAGCCCCCTATCAATAATCTGAGATATAATATCGCAACATAGTTTCTCACATGATGGGAGGAGAACTATGCCTAGACAGAGACCAGAATTATTAACCGCACTACAGGAATCAAATCTCTGTAGTCCAATGCTAAGAAAGAAGAATGTTTTTATACAACTTGATAAAATAAAATATAACCTGTTTCATAGTCGAGTGGGGGAGCAGGCTTAGAGAGTAAGTTTAAAAGACAAAAAAAATGTTTTCTCTTTCTTCTCGCTTCCTGTTTATTATTTGTTTTTTCAAATACTTTCGTTACGATCTTTCTGAGTGAATAGATGCAAATCCGACAGTTACTCGTGATAACTGTACAACATAACATTTCGCATGCCTGGATAAGTCTTCCAGGTATAAGAACACATTTTATCTGCTCATAACCAACTTCCTCAATTTCTTAGTGAAGCATATTTTTAATGTAAATTTGCACATAAATACATTCGATTATATTGATGGAATTGAATTTTTTTTTTTTTTTTTTTCATGTTTGTTACTTAAAAACACAAATCTGAAATAGTCGGTTAATGAACGCACTTTAGAAACTTTATTGGTTATTTATTTATTGTTGATATAACTATAGATTGGTCAAACATACAAAAAAAGAAAACAGCATTGGAAAAGACTTCAAGGACAAACTCAAACACCAGCTGGTCCAAGGCAATATTGATCACAGGGAATGGGAATACCTGGCAGAAGACAAAGTGAAATGGAGACATGTATGTATGAACCCATAACTCTAATTGGTGTCGTTGGACCGTCGTTGCCTCATACAACGTTTCTTGGGGCATTTTTAAAATCTGGCGAAGCCTATTCCCGCTCTAGGTCTGAATACGGCCAACTTCTTCCAGAGAAACAGAGAGAGAATAGAGGCAATAGAGAAGAAGTGATAAAGAGACACAAACGAAGAATTTAGTCCAGCCCTAGACTGGTACTAGATTTATCAACATCGAAATGATGAAAGGCTGAGTTGACCTCGGCAGGATTTGAACTCAGAGAACAGATAATAAATACCACAAAGCATTTTATCCAACATTTAAACAACTCCGTCAATTCACTGCCTTGATATTAGTATTACTTTCTCGTAATTCTATTTCCTTTCTATTCTTCACACATCTTGAAATAACTAGAAAACAAATATCTAAATTATTGGAACAGCGTTCTGTCCTCCGTCTATTTATCAAGAGAAACCCTTTGAAGATAATTTTTGCCTTGATTTTAATTATGTATGTTATTAGCATTTTCTTCAGATCAAAACAGCTGCAGCCAGTTTTGAGGAGGGCAGGAAGTTGACAGCTGAAGACAAACATCAAAGAAGAAAGCTGTCTGCCACCCAACCACCAACTGACCTAGTACACACTTGCCCCAACTGTACCAGAGCCTGCGAGACTAGGATTGGCCTCTACAGCCACCTCAGGGTGTGCCACCACATGGAACAGGACAACAATTCTTCCCACTGATCTTCGCAAGTGAATAATTCACCATTCATTGGAAAGGACTATAAATGCTAAAAATGAGAGGAAAAGGAGGGAATGAGCAAGGAAGAAAGAGATGTGGACAAAGGAAGAAAGAGATGTGGAGGGGGTTAACAGACTCAACATCTAGGTCAGAGTGGTGTTTTAGCTGTGTCATGCAGACAAAATGGCAAAGGCAATTCCGCGGACAATGGCCAGTGACACCAACTGCAACAGCCACCCCGCATTATAGAGCTTCTTCCTTGGGCTGCTATCATTCTGAATTTAGAGAGGAGCTGGGCTGTCCAGAGTCTGAGGACGCATAAGTTCTCAACAGCAACCAATGTAAAGTGGAAATGGCCGGACAAACCCTGGTATTTGTTTGTCTTCCTGCCCTCTGCATTGCAAGCAGCAGTACCAGAATTTGTGGCTAAGGCAACTAAGCTGGAGACGGAGAACATGTCACACCATGTTGTGTCCCAGATGAGGGATTTACTTTCTTCAAAAGTGAAGAGGGTAATTCTGGCAGGGCGCTTGCTGTCTCCACGGTCGAGTCCTACTGGCTCCAGATGTGATGGGAGCATCAAGGCTCCTTCTCATTATGTTGTTGAGAGTGACATGTCGGGGGAACCAGCCAGCGCTCTGGTGGCACGATAGCGGGTGCAGGCTGAACTCATTGACAACTGCTCCATATTTATGTGGCTCATTCACGTGGAGGCTGAGGTGTTACTAAAATGCAAGTGCACTTGTCATCAAGAAGAGTACCAGTTGATGATACATGCGCTGCAGTTTAGCTACAAGGTGGAACGGAGGCAGATGAAGCAGTGTTAGTCCAAAACAGACTCAATCAGCCTGAAGGTAAACCTGCATTTGATGTTGTCCAAGTTACGTTAGACATTTCTATACTGGAGGATGGAGGGGCCTTCACTGGTCCAGTCGGCCAGAACCTGGTTCAATCGGCCAGAACCTGGTCCAGTTGGCCAGAGCCTGCTCGAGTTCTTCGGTCATGTGAGATTCAGCCATCTTGCTGAGGACCTCTCTGATAATCTAATGTGGATTGGAGGTGAAGGCTACTGAACCTCACAGGGAACTTTGCCTGTTTCCAGTTGATGCTGTCAAAACTGACATTGCAGATGAATTCCGCACAGTGTCGAATGATGGCATCAAGTTCACTGAGGCAATTTGAGAGAGGGTGACAAGGCACTTCTCACAGCATCAACAAGAATTTAGGAAGGGTGAAGCAGTTCTTCAGGAGGAATAATGTCAGGTGCGTGTCAATGAGACGCAACCTCTCTGTCATCCTCAACAGGTCTGTGTGCTTGGTCTCCAGGCATTCTTGTATGGCTTTCAAGAGAATTGGAGAGCTGAGAATGCAGGCAGCGTCTTTGAGCGCAATTGTATACAAAATGATTAAATTATTAGTATTTATTTAAATTTCATCAACATCAAATTTCATTCACACAGTGTCACGCTAAATCTCCCTAAGAGCTTTGTTAAAGGTAGACATGTCTGTGGAATGCTCAGCCACTTATGTGTTAATTTCACAAGTAGGTTATTGTAATGTTCGAACTGGAACACTCATCATCAGAACCAATGGAAGTCCAGTACACATCACTCATGTGCTGAGAAAAGAATAATGAATCTTTTATTTTACAAAGAGATATGTAACTTATATTAAATAACTATTAATAGGCTTGAGTATTTTTCACATAGGTTTATGGAGGAGACTTTATCAGTATGCAATATTAATTTTGAATGTGAGCAGGATGGGCCCAATTTAGTGTCATAGAAACTATGTAATATGATGCCTGAAGCCAAATGATGTCCATGTTCTTATAATAGAAGAGCTGTGGTATGGTTTTGATGGACGAGTTTGAATTAGATTTAGGAATTTTGTAGTATGTGTATAGTGGGTAGGACTCATTGTACGATTGTTTGCTTGGGTTTGTGGACAGCATGGATTTAGTTTAGATTTGTTTATATACTAGTTAAGGCAAGTTGTGGGCTCAGTTAAGGTAAATGACAGTGTTAGTTATATTATTATCGTTATCATCAACATCATCATCTTCATCATCAATGTCCATTTTCCACACTCGCAGGGGTTAGGGGAGTTGTCATGTTATGAAACAAGTCAGGTCAGGTGACCACATCTTGTTCATATGGATATGTATTTTCATTTGTTTTCTACAGCTGGATGTTCTTCCTAATACCAACCAAGTTACAGTGTAAACTGGGTGCTCATAACTGTGACACCAATACAACCACCTTACAGGGTGGACCAGATGTTATTTTTGTGTCACCAGCACAACCACCTTACAAGGTGGACTGGGCACTTTATACTTTGGAAGGATCATATTCCCAATAAAAAAACACACCAGTTGAGTTTCACTTCAGTTTATTACTAGTTAAGTAACTAATCCACTCATTGGTAGTTTAGTAACCAGTTGGTTGTTTAATTGTTAATTGTCAAAGCTCTTTTGTCTCACATCCTGTGACCTTCTCGATGTCTATTCTTGCTCATCTGTGTCTCCTCTTTGTTCTAACCTTGTTCTATCTACTCCAAGATGTAACAAAAGATCTTTTCTGTTTTTATTGGTAGCATAAATGATTCCAAAATATAACAATATCTGCTTCAACACATGATTTAACATCAAGAATCTTGAAAACAAATACAAAAATAAAGTGTGTTTATATATATATATATATTTAAAATTAAGAGAACCAAGGTTTTTAATATCTACAATTGTTTTTAAATAGGTGATAATCATACATGCATATCTTAATAACAAGTCAATTGAAAACAGTTAATTAACAATTATTTACACAAGATACAATGCATAAACACCCGCATATCAAGAATTATCAAAAGGGATTAAATTTAACCAAATACATATTTCAAGAATATAAGCAAAAATTCTAACAACGTTATCTCACATAATATGATTCTACAATTTGAACAATAAAAATGCACTTAAACCAAACAATTGTTTGCTATTCTATAAGACAATGACAAAAATTAGTAATGATTGTGATAATCACTAACCCACGAAAATTAGAGGTAATGTAAAAAACAAATTATGGGAACAACAAGTGTATAAGAATTAATACATGGTTAAACCCATCATTTAGTAAACACATAGCCTTTAATATACCTAAACTATTTTTTAATATCCTAGCGAAAATCTTCTCTCTAATCCATTTGATTCTTATAGAAGAACTAGAGAAGAAATTATGTTTTTGAAAACAGAACTTGAAAACAGGGCTTGGAGTAAACTTGCATAAAACCAAAGTTTTGTTAAGCAGTAGAGAAAACAGGATCCTGATCCTTTCAAAAAAGTTGATCTGAGGCTATGGTAAATAACACATGTCCATGATGCAACACAGTGGGATTGAACCCATGATTTCCTAATTATGAGGCAAACTTCTTAACCATTCGGCTATATTTGTGTCTTATATTGTATAAAATGAAGTAAATAATCAATAAAAAGAGGGAGAAGATGGGAGGTGAAAGAGAGACAGGGATGGAGACAGAAAGAAATGGGAAGATAGGAGTAAAGAGATAGGGAGAGTGAGACAGGAGAGAGAAGTAGGTGGGGAAGAGAGAATAAAGAAAGAAGCAAAGCACTTCAAAAGGAAAATAAAGGTAATTTATGAATCAATTTTAATCCAATTTCCATCAATAAATTCAATTTCCATCAATAAATGTAACAATTTGATTGATATTGTAATGTTTTTCTGGAAGCAAAACACTGAGAACACTAACCCCCCCACACACACACACACACAAACACACCACACTCACACACACCAACATCTCTGTAATCACCAATGCCACCTCCACCAACATCAACAATAAGAAAAACAACAATAGTAATACCAACAACAACAGCACCAACATAAACAACAGTATTGTTTTTTCTGTCTAGTCTTTTGGCCGATTTTGTTGAGTGGCGCCATAACATTATTCAACATAATTCTATAAAACAGAAGACTCAATGGGAAACAGCAGTTAAATCTCCTCAAATTAAAACCCCATCATGTTAAAAAGACAAGTAAATGAAAATGTAGTCATAGCTAATTCTAAAAAGGATGTGATGGTCATGACTGGAATATCTTTGACCAGACGTCTGCTAGATCAGAGTTGACCTGTGACTAAACAACAACAACAGCCATAAAGGACACATAGTCCTGAATACACTATTGGAATAAAAGAAAAGATAGTCACTGCTGGTATATATTTGATCATAGGTCTGTTGGATCAACAGTACCTAGTGCTAAACAACAACTCTATCTACTAATACCAACTACTATAGACTGGCACTCTGTCGGTTACAACGATGAGTGTTCTGGTTGAGCTGATCAATGGAACAGTCTGCTCATGAAATTAATGTGCAAGTGGCTGAGCATTCCTCAGACATGTGTATCGTTAATGTAGTTCTAAAGGAGATTCAGCATGACACAGGATATGACAAGGCTGACCCTTCGAATTACAGGTACAGCTCATTTTTGCCAGCTGGGTTGACAAAGTGTCTTGCTCAAGGACCCAACACGCCACCAGGAATCGAACTCACGACCTTACGATTATGAGCCAAATACCTGAACCAGAAAGCCATGCACCTTCACTACTATACTACTATACTATACATTAAACAATGTAAACCTAGATACACTATGTCTGAATAAAGGTGGCATGGTCACAGCTATTACATTTGCTAGATCAGGGTAAAACCCGGGGCTAAACAATAACACCAACACCATCATCGTCAACAACAATAGGAACATTAAAAAAAAGCACACATTCAACAATATATTGTAGATATTTGAATAAAGATTGGACAACCTTTGATCAGAACTAAACTCTGACTGAACAAACAACTCAAAGTAAATATTGCAACAACAATAATAAATATGAATCATTGAAACTTTGTGACTTTGTCTCATAAACTGTTTTTTTTAAAATATATTTTAATTTTTTTACATTCTGAAATTTGCACAAATATTTTAAATTTAGTTGATGTCTAAGTTTGTTTTCCCATGTTCATTAATTCAATTTTAATCTAAGTGTTTTATGGGGGGGGGGGGGCTGTGTGGGTGTACGCGTGCACCCATGAATGATAGCCACTAATCAACGAGGTTGATTATGTATTTATATGTGTATATATATGAAGTGTGTATGTTATATGTATAATATATGTATGTAAATTACATATATGGTTTATGTATATGCACACAAATATATATATATATATATATGTGTATCATTATCATGATATGTGCATGTATATATATGTAAATATATAAATGTATATTATATTGGTACAAAAAAACATCCAGCCCATATTGTAAAGTGATCATGTAGGTGTCACGGCAAAAATCACCCATCCCACACTGTAAACTTGACATGTAAAAGACGAAACAAAAAGCACCCAGCACACACTATAAATGTAGTTGCTGTTAGGAAAGGCATCCAGCCATAGAAAACCAGCCAGATACTCTCATATATGTCACCCAACTCCAGAGTCTTCGGCCATTGAGATGGACTTTACTAGTTTCAACCCCTACCAACAGTACTATTGATCCAACCGGAGTCACAGCATCTGACACAAGCCAAAACATGTCCATGGAGTAAGAGCTGATACAAAACAATAATTTATAACAGTTAAGCTGTAACATGTATACATAGAATTTTATGTGACATCAAGGAGAAGGTACTGTGATTTTATAGCACGAGAGACTCATGAAACAAAAAGCAAAAGGAAAGAAATATATATATATGTATTTGTTCGTTGTCTTCTCTTTGAAAATTGCAAGCTTTGGGTCGTTTCGATAGGCCTATAATTAGGCAGGGTCATTAGAACATTGGATTGAATGCTTTATGGTATTTGTTCTGGCTCTCTGCTCTCTGAGGTCAACTTTGCCTTTCATCCTTTTCAAGTCAATAAAAAAGTGCCATGGGGTTGATTCTTCCTGTATATCTCTTTCTCATTTCCTCTCTCTCACTTTCTAGCCTTCTTTGGAAGAAATCTGCTGTATTCAGGCCTACAGAGTTGGGCTCCACCAGGCTTAAAAATGCTCAAGAATCGCTGTATGTCAATATGGCACCCCTACGACGCTATCAGGATTTACAGGACCATACTTAGTTAGGCCATCAAGCCCAGGAGCCTTGTCTGGTTTCATTGCCTTTAATGCACTGTCCATTTCTTCCATAGAGAATTCAGAGAGGCTAATTTCTGGATGGTCTTCAAATATTGGGTCAATTGTTCCATCTGGCTCACAATGAATGTCAGCTGATGGGGTTTGTGAAAGTTCTTTTACCAGTTTCCAAGATTCCCTGGGAGTGTTGTACTTACTATTCTCAAAATCAGCCAGGGTTTGGTTGATTCTTTCATCCTACAGATGGTCGAATGTAAAGCACTGAATTTTTTAGTGATGCTGTACATCCGAAACTGTAGATTTGAGGGTGTCACTGTAGATTGAAGGTTTTCACTTTCTACAGTGGTGTGATACAATGGAGGTGTCCTTGTAGGATTTCCTCACCCACTTCATGGAGACAAATGAAGTATAATTTTTTTTTCCAGCTGGGAAGGATTCAAATTTATCAGTAATTGAGTCATGAATTATTCTTGCAAGGTTAACATCTTCACTTAGCACCCTCCAGTAAAACTGTTTCTTACTTGATTTCCTTTTTGAGAAAAGGCTGATGATGTTGTGATCTCCTTCTATGACTGCAGAGGAAGTATGTGCCTGACAATCATGAATGCTATTTCTCCATCGTTTCCTATAAATGGTAAAATCAATTTGGGAAAGATGCCCAGCTGGAGTCTTGAAGTCTATAGATTCCGTTTTGGTTTCTGGAAAGTGGTATTTCTGGCTAGGTGATTATGTTGATGTAGAAATTCATCTAGAAATATGCCATTTCTGTTAGTGGGGGTATGAAAATCTGCCTATAATTTGTGCATTGAAGTCTCCTCCAATAGTTAGCATTGCATGTGGGAGGGTACTTCAGAGATAGTGTCACACAGTTGATGGTAAAACTGTCCTACTTCCTCTTTCGGCAGGTGATTGTGGGGTGAATAGCAGTTTATAACAATAAGTATTGGGTTTCCTTTGAATACTGCTGTCATTGACCTTAGTACCTTTGTAAATAGAGCAAGGTGATCGTGTTTCTATGCTGTCATTGACGTTAGTACCTTTGTAAATAGAGGAAGGAGATCGTGTTTGTACTGTCAAACAAACTCCTCAATGATGTCATTTTTAAATGCTGATGCAGTACACTGAGTGCTTTTGCAGATGTTATTGGCAATTATGTCTTAGTCATTTTCTTTGTGGATAAATTAGTATTCTTGAACACATAGTCACAATGTTATAGGTGTTGATATGCTTGTTTAGCTCCTCATGGGAAAAGTAGAATGTGACTGAGCAGCAGTTTAGAAAGGTGTATGGTCTCTTTAGTTGAGATAGTCCTCTCATGGTTCTGACATCGGAGGATGTTTGTCCAGTAGGATTTAAAACATCATCTTCATAGAAAGAAGTTGAGCTTTCTTCAGGACCATGCAGGAACAGAATATCATGGGTTCTAACTGTGGAGCTGTTGGTTGTACCAGTTGTTATGAAATTCGTTTGAATTAACCAATCAGTTGTCACAATGTTAGTTGGTGCAGACTACTTAGTTATGTGTGAATCTGGCAATACAAATTGTATGTGTCCATAATTTTGAATTGTCAATGAAGATTGGAATAAAGCCTTTGTGTTTTGTGGACCGGTCAAACCTAGATGAGATGCAGTTCGGATTTGTGCCAGGCAAAAGCACCATTGATGCTCTCTTCCTTGTGAGGCAGTTACAGGAGAACTACCAAGCTAAAATTAAGCCGCTCTATCTGGCATTTGTCGATCTGGAAAAAGTATTTGACAGAGTGCCTCATGCCATAATATGGTGGGCTCTTAGAAAACTAGGTGTAGATGAGTGGTTTGTGAAGGCTGTATAAGCCATGTATATGGGAGCAGTCAGCAAAGGAATTTAACAAGTAGGTTGGCGTTCACCAGGGCTCTGTTCTTAGCCTTCTCCTGTTTATTATCATATTGCAGGTTATAACAAAGGAGTTTAACACTGGATACCCATGGGAACTTCTGTATTTGGATGATCTTACACTCATAGCTGAATCTATGGTAGAACTAGAGAAGAAATTCCAAACACGAAAGCAGAGCCTAGAAAGCAGAGGTCTTAAAGTCAACCTGACAAAGACTAAGGCCATAGTAAGTAGAATAGAAAACATGTTCTGATATGTGTTCAGAGACAGTCATTAAAAAACTAAAAGACTTGTTTTGTCTGTCTGAGGTTCCCTCAGCTATACATTCAGACAGAGGAGCACAGTTTGAAAGTGAATCTCTCAGATGATTTCTTCTGGTGAATAACATTGTTAAGACTCATATAACACCCTATTGACTGCAAGGAAAGGGTCAGTGTGGAAAAATTAAGGGGGTGCTCCTAAAAACATAAAACTCAGGAGTAAACTAAAGTCCTAGTATGTAGAAAGAAAAATAGAGCCCAGAGCCCCTCAGGGAAATGACCTTGCTCAGTGTGCAGAAATGGAGAAGGTAGAAAATCCATTATGTGTCCTAAATACAAACTATGGATACATAAAAGATGAAGTGGGATCACAGGCAGGTTATCAAAGAATATACGCTTTATATGCAGCCAATGCACAGGTGCAGTAAGTAGCAAGTGCCTACAGGATACCAGCTCCTTCAAATGCCCAAATGGTTCTGTAGAAATACAGGGGGACCACAAAAATACTCCTTGATTTCAAATACTTATAATATGAAAACTTAAATGAATATTCTTACAATATTGGTGGCTACAGTTGTATAAACTAACAAAGTTTCATGTGGTATAGGTTGATATCATAGACACTCGATGTGTCCCCCTTTTGTTGTTTGGCAAACATCAATGTGATAATCAAGCTCTGTTTGATATTATAAGTATTTGAAATCAATGAGTGATTTTGTGGTCACCCTGTAGTCGACAATTTCCATTACCTGAATGACCAAATCAGCGGTGGGGGAGGATGTTCTGAAAGTGTAGAGGCATTGTTTCATGGTTCGTAACATTAATCTTTTCATGTGTGATTTGGTTACTTTGACCAATCATAAGTCGTGCATGAATATTAACTATTTCTGCCCGAAGAAGATTTTTCGCGCTTCTTTGTTGACTTTCTAGTTGCTGCTTTGACATTCAAGATGCTAACATCCATTTTTCCTTGCCGTGTCAACACTAGCAAAAATGTAATGATAAATTAGAACTTCAACCCTGTCAGCGATATGTCGGTGAGGGACCACTTTCTTTGCATATAACACTTAATTTTGTTTATTCACTTTTATTGGCATGCCAGCACAACATTTTGTAAACCTGTTTCAGCTGTAAATAAATCATGTAAATCATGTAAAAAGTTATAAAGTCTTATGATATTTCTGCCACCAATGAATCTTGAATATGCATTAAAATCATAATGCTGGATGTGATATGGGAAAATCTTTTTCCCAGGGTTCTATCACCACAACAGCAAATTCTCTTCTTTCATGGCGACAACTGAATAACAACTATTGGCAGTATCGGTAGAGGGTCGGACGCCATGCTTTCCAGCATAGTTACGTCCCTTTACGATCTGAGTTCAAATCTTGCCGAGGTTGACTTTGCCTTTCATCCTTATGGGGTCGATAAAATAAAGTACCAGTAATGCACTGGGTAATCACTGGCCTTGTGCCTAAAGTAGAAACAATTATTAATTTCAACAACTTCTTCTACGTTACATTCACTTTCGGCTAACATTGCCACCTAACAAAACCTACATTTTCTCTTGCTAGTACAACAAGACCTTCTAACTGCTAAAGAAGTACTGTAGCCAGAGTAAGAATGGAATGGAGAAAGTTCAGGGATCTACTACCGCTGCTATCTACAAAAGGTTTTTTTTCTCAAAATGAGAGGCAGATTGTACGATGCATGTATACAAACAGCAATGTTGTATGGCAGTGAGACCTAGACACTGTGTGCAGAGGAACTGCTAAGAAATGAAGCATGCATGCTCCGATCGATGTATAATAGTAATATTCACGAACGGTAATGTGTAAATGAGAGAAATTGGGCATAAGAAGGATCAAATGCAGTATGCTAGAGAGGAGAATGCATTGGTATGGTCATGTGATGTGTATATAGGATGACAGCTGTATAAAAAGGTGCAGGGCGATCAAAACTGATAGAAGCTATGGAGTAGGAAGACCCAGGAAGACCTAGGATAAGGTGATAAAAGTTGACCATGCACATTTGCACCTCTCAAAGACAATGACACAGGATTGAGATCTTTGGCGTTATGCAGTAATACAGAAGACCTGCCTTCCCATGTGCACAGACTGAAACATATATCTACTTGACATCTCTTAACCACTATACCTCCTTCCATACACTTTGCATGCCCAACACCTAACCACCCGCTTCTGTTAACACCACCCTTACACTGTAAAATTGTTGTGTTGGTATCACAAAATCATTCAGCCCACACTGTAAAGTAGTCGAGTAGGTTTCACGACAAAAAGCATACAGCCCACACTGTAAAGTGATTGTGTAGGAGTCACGGCAAAAAGCACCCAGCCCACACTGTGAGGTGGTCGTGTAGGTGTCATAACAAAAAGCACCCAGCCCATACCGTAAAGTGGTCAAGTAGGTGTCACGACAAATAGCACCCAGTACACACTGTAAGTGTGGTTGGCATTAGGAAGAGCATCCAACTGTAGAAACGAGCCAGAAACAGTCCTATATGAGCAAGACATGGTCACCTGATCCAATTTGCCTCAAATGGGACAACCCGTCTAACCCATGCTAGCTTGGAAAATGGATGTTAAATGATGATGATGATGATGATGATGATGATTTCTATATTAACCAAGAAGGATTTACATGAAGAAAACATTAAGAATGACACAATGAATAGCTGAGATGAAAAATTTATGACATTTTATTCTTCTTGCACGTTTCTACACACACACAGCACATATATAACAAGGAAGAAAGTTATGGGAACAAAATTTCAAGCGCAATGTGGTTCAACATTCAGTAAAGAAATCGAATCAGTATGGTTTAAAGAATTAAACTTTCAGTAAACAAACCCAACATTTTGTATGAATAGAAATGTACAGAGCACTTAAATAGTAATGGATAGATAAGGAAGATGAAGAAATTTAAGATATTTTATTTGTTTTACACATGTTTCAACAGGAAAGACTTGATAAAGAGGAAATGGTGAAAGACTCAGTCAAGTTCCATTATTAATACATAGAGATGTATCTATATATTATGATCTCAGTTTTGACTCAAGGAAATTATCTTTAACCCTTCATTTCACTCAATCCTCTATTTTCAGAGACTTAATGAAAATATCCAAAAATATAAGAAAACAGGTAATTTCAAGAAAAACATCCAGGTATCATGACTGTGTTATGATATCTGAAAAATAATGTCTATAACCAGACCATTATAATGAAATGCTAAGTTTAAATCACATCATTATATTTAACTGTGAAATTTAGAGAAAGAAAGGGAGAAAGACAATGTATATATAAGAATGATAAACATATGTAGAATATTAAATAAGTACATAAATAATTACTTCTGCTTTAGGCACAAGGCCAACAATTTTGGGGATAGGAAAAGTCAAATTAATCAACCCTAATGCATTACTGGTACTTTATTTTATCGACCCTGTTAGGATGAAAGGCAAAATTAACCTCAGCAGGATTCGAGCTCAGAACACAAAGGGCCATAACTCTATGCTGCAAATCATGGTGTCTGACACTCTACCAGTACTGTCAAATGAATTAGAAATTCTATAAAGATGTATGTAATAAAACATAATTTTTATGAATATATAGGAAAAGATAGAGATGAAAGGGTTTAACTCACAACTAAGAGTTAATATTTGTTAACAATACATAGGATATCATCAGTCATCATACACATCACTAGTACATTGCACACAGAAAACATTTTATAGAGGAATTAATGTTTAACTAATGTTAATTATAGTTTAGTGACAAGCTATTTATGAAGGGAATTATATCTTTTTATGTTATTGAATTTTAGAAAAAATAATATTAAGATCAAATATTAATAGGCATAAACTAGAAATATATTCTTAGGGATTTAGAATTAAAAGCGAATGAAAATTCATCAATATAGAGAAATATATAATAGAATTACAAATATTAATTATTATTATACCAAATTAATGATCATTTAAGAGGATAAAGCAACCATTAGCTGTAATCACATTTAGGGTCTCAAAATATGATAAGAGAAATATAAAAAATATATATATAAAATAAACATTTTTTAGATATAATAAAAATAATTAATTTTTTTTTCCAGTCATCTTTTCTATTAGCTGAAATACTGTGATGACTTCTTGTATTTTGGCTGTTTATGAACACAAAGCATAATATGGACACCAAGATAGACAAGACAACTCCCTATCAAAGGTGTAGTTGTCTCCAATAAAGAAATCACAGTGACTGACAAAAAAAAACTCACAAAGAGGATTAAGGGTACATTTACCCGGATGCTGAGAAAGATCCAGAACATATCCTGAAGAACATACAAAGCAAAGAAATTGCTCTATGGTTCACACCTTTGCCTTTCTGATATCATAAGGTGATGGAGGCTCATGTCAGCTGGACATGTGAAACATCACAATGAACCTTCTGGCAGAGTTCTTTTCTGGAAACTTGATGTGTGCAGATTAATGCATCCATTTCAGAATAATACTAAGAGTGAATGGGTAAATAAGCCCATCAAATACAAGTTTCTTTGTGGTTGTTAGGATTATATACACTCCTTTTGATGAAGGCCCAATTAGGTCTGAAAATTGATTAAAGATGTTTATTATTTCAATTTACAGGGAAATGTGTATTTTCTGGGAAGTTTATATGTCTACATATGTACATATTAAATATATGCATATTTATATACACATTGGTGCAGTCTCAGTTACCCACTCTGAGTGTATACAGATATAACTTTATATGTATATATATGTCTGTGTGTAACTGCCAAGCAGTATGATTGATATTTTGTGTATTGATCAAAATTCATATTTTATATATAGTACTAGCTGGCCCGTCCGGCTGGTGCCCGGCTAGGTATACCGGCATTTTATCTTTTCAGGAATCCCCTCTACACTCCAGTCAAAGATACCGCACGCCCTCTCAAGTCAGCGAGGGAGGGGGGGGGGGGGGCTAACATGCTCTGATGTTGGGTTTTTATAGTTTTTAGGATTCCCCAGTTCAGCAGCCAGTACGTTAAAGAAAATTGATAGTTACAACAATAAAGGCTGAACAGAGAACACATTTTTTAACAAACAATAATTTGTACAACCATAATGGAAATTCCAAGTAACAGAAAATATTTAAATTACATTGTTAGAGCCTCAGAGTATACAATATATTTTGTTCGGCCCTCCGGAGCAAAGATGAAGGGATTGTTTGGCGAGCTCACTGTAGAGCATCCTACATACAATTGACCATGGGAGAATCATTGATTTCATAGCTCATCTCACGGAGAAGCTCTGTAGATGTTGACCTCTAGACACTCCTGTCAAGAGCAGGTAAGCTGTAGTGACTTAGAGGCCTACCACCAATCTCCAAGACACTGTTTTCAAGACAAATGAGCGCCTCATTGAAAACGACATTGTATGTTATGTTTAGATTGTGTCTGCATGTATGGTGGAGGATGTCCTCAGCTAGACTTTCACGGTGGTTGTCCCACAGTGTGAGAGGGTCGGCGAGATCGCAGTTGTGCAACATAATAGTAAAAAGTTTTCCCAGCTGAGAAGGGACTTTAGCAGTTGCTGCTTCTTGCAGGGTGAGGTGCCAATGGCTGTCATCGTGTAACATACTGGCAAGCCAAACGGTAAGTGGAACATTGATGGCCATTGATGGTTCTCAGATCTTGGAAAGACTGTGGTCCTCTAACCTCGAACAGTCACAATGATGAAAAGCCATCTGTGCTTTCGTGAAATAAATAGGTTTTTGTTTTTGTGTATGCAAAAATATCTGTACACAGATATATATATCAAAATAACAAACAAATTAAAGTTTAAGCAAAGAATTGCTGCTTTCACCCCTAACGGGATCTTCTGAAACTTAAAAAATCTGTCTGTGAACGCAGAAGTAAATATTTCGAAAAACGTTATCTAATGCAGACAGCCAGCTATGTATCTATCAAAAAAGAAAAAGAGGGGAATGTTGTGCGACGTCATAAGAAAAAGTGAGGAATGACGTATAACCGGAAGTGTTGACATTTGAAATTTTAAAGAAGTGAATATTTAAATAATGTCTTTAATCTTTTAACAAAATTCAGTAGACAAAAATACCTTCACTTTTTTACTTGGAAAAAGTTACATCTTTGGTGCAAATTTGGTGCTGTTTGGTCCAACCGTTTGGCGGAAAGTTTGTTACATACATACGGCCGTCAACTTTATAGTATAGATTAAAAAGATCGAAGGCCATATGCAGTTGATTTAGGTTTATTTATATCTTCGGGATACACATTTCATTGCTCATCAGACAGTATAAAAACCTTTGAAATATTATGAATTTTTTCATTTTGTGATAGAAGGGATGGCAGAATGTGTTGATGTTGTTTCTATGCCAGCTGGCCCCTGTATGACCCCTAGTGCTGTATGGGTCAATTCCCATCCTCTGTGACAACCACCAATAGCCGAAAATAGTCATCTTTGTAGGAACAAATTCTGTAAGTAGCCTATTCCCTTCTCCTCTCTGCCAGGCAGTGGTTGTTATAGTAATAGTGACAGCCATCTCCTCCCAACCCCCTCTGTCTGCAACACCCCCACCTCATTAAGGTTATGTGGGGGAAGGAGGGGATACCTGTGAACAAGAGGTTGGAATATTATAACCGAAAAACAAGAAGTAAACATAGAATAAAATAAATTAAAAAGAAATAATTAAAAAAAACTTTTAAAAAATAGATACCAGTATATGTTAACAATAAACTAACGCATATAGCGTAGTTGTTATAATAATTAAGGTTTAACTGGGTTAAAATTGCTGGAAGTATGAGAGCCCTATTCCTTGCTAGTTCCACATTTAACCATAGCTCAACGGATTACATCTAGATGTCCGATTCCCCACCCCCACCCCCAGGAGACTCATGCACTCGATGAGCAGGACGCCAGAGTGAAATCTTTCGATATATAGGGAATTTCCAGCAGGGGACAGGGATGTAGGAATACTCCCCACAGCTTGCATTTTACAGCTGTGAAACTGATTGAGGTCTCTGGGCTAACATATCTAACAGGTAAAAAGCTATTAGGTGGTTCTGTAAACAATTAAATAGTGTAAGCTGACTGAAGGTAACTTAAAGTAAATATAAGAAGATAAACACATGAAGATAAATTAGAGATAAGTTAAATTAAAGTAAATTATGGTATGGTTAGAAACCTACAGTATAATAAGAGGAACAGCAAGGTACAAAATACAACAATATACAAGGTAAAAAGATATGGGGTAAAAAAAATGGATAACGTAGTCATACAAGAAGAAATTGAAAGACATGCAATGAAATATCTGCAAGGAAATACCATAACATAGTCTGAGATCTGCACAGGGGTAACTAAACATTGGTACAAATGTGCCTAAATATATAGAAGATAATTGAGAAAATAGATAGGGAAAAATATACTGAAAATAAGGTTAAGATAAAGGATAGGGATAGAGTTCATAGTGTTTGTAGAGAGACTTCCACTGGTTTGCAAGTTTGTCCGCAGCAGGGATGACAGAGATCTCTCCCGGTTAGCTCCATATAATAGATAGATAGATTTCTTTATTTGCCACAAGGGTGTACAAAAATTTGACGACAGGGGTTTTACATAAAATCTTTAACGGTAATGAAAGACAATAAACTATATATAAATAAAACAATCGAAATCCCCAATGGGAGGGGGGAGGGGCGGGGGGGTTACTGCGGGATTGTTTTACACCCCATGGATAGAACAACCCTCAACACCAGGAGCACGTTTTGTAGGTGTTCCCGTCTTCCCTCTGTTTGTCTTCCTCAACCTACAGGTTTATATACAGAGAAGGCCCATTCACTCGGGCCATTTTCACCACATTCACCCACCTTTCAGCGAATTTACTGGGGTGTAGCACCTCTCTCTCCACTCTCACCTTCCTTGTCAGCACCTGAAGGCACTTGAGGTCCAAGGCGCCCATTTTCGGTCTTCACTTGACCTAGGGCTGCAGCTCTGTTAGTGAGACGAGTTGTGGAAGAGCTTGTCTCACAAACGACAGCCACACCAGTTCGCCGGTCAGGAATACCTGGAGGAATACCTGGAGATGGCGCAGCCTTAGCGTGTGTTCATGCATCATCAGCCACAGCATGTCCAGCCCTCCATTAAAAGGGTGTTGGCAGCAGATGGATCTCCTCACCAATGGAGCCTGTTTCTTCCAGAGAAACTTGAAGAGTAGACGTTCCATTTTGGTGAGGTGTTTGCGGGGACAAGGCATGGCTGTCAAGCGGTAGTAGATGACGGACACTATGTAAGTGTTCGCCACCTCCGCTCAACCTTTCAAAGAGAGTTTGCACTCAGCCCACTTCTGGGTGAGTGCAAACACCTTCGCCGTGACCTCGTTCCAGTTCTTGTCCACCTGGAGGTCTGGACCAAACCAGACCCCGAGCAATTTCACCGGTCCTTCCATCCAGGGTCCAGTGACACTGTTAGAAGACATGGGTTTGCCTCTCCATGTGCCGAGTTGCAAACTGACAGACTTGTGTGGGTTTAGTCTTGCTCCTGTTTCGTATTCCTGTAATAGGTTACCAATTACCCCGATTTCGACACCATTACGGTCACATCGTCAGCATAGGCAGACACTGCTTTCCGCAGTCCTGGTTCGATCGGGATGCCCTGCAACAGCTCCAACTTCCGCAGTAATGGCTCGAGAGTCAGTACATACAGAATGGAGGAGAGAGGGCATCCCTGATGAATGGAACGCATGATTTGGAATGGCTCTGATAGGTAACCATTCACCTTGACTGCCGAGCAGACGCTGGTGTGCATGGCAGCGATCCAGCCTCTGAAGACGGGACCGAAGCCGGCTGCCTTGAGAACCGCTTCCAAGTATTGATGGTCGACCCTATCAAATGCCTTAGACTGATCTAAATTGATCAGAGCTCCACCGAAGCCAGGTTTACACCCTACCCTCTCTATGATGTATCGCATGAGGTAGAGGTTGTCGTGTATGGACCTGGTCGGGATTGCACACAATTGTGCTTCCCCTACCAGGTTCTCGACGACAAGCGCCAGCCTCGTTGCTAACACCTTGGCAAAAATCTTTAACTCTGTGTTGAACAGAGTTATGGGCCTGAAATAGCTTATCTCATCCTCTTTGTTCTCATCTTTCCTGATCATTGTTATAGATAGATTTCTTTATTAGCCACAAGGGCGCAACAAGAAAGGGGACAATACAAAGACATGCCGGGGATTTTACATACAGTCGTGTAAAAAATATAAAAACAGATCATTGTTATAGATAGATAGATAGATAGATATGTTTCTTTATTAGCCACAGGGGCACAAAAGAAGGGGACAAATACAAAGGGGGAAGTTTACATACAATAAAAACGTGTAAAATGTTATCACAAATGGAATTTAAAAAGTTAGTCGATTTTCCCCAATAGGGGGAGACATTACATATGGGTAACACATACCTTCGAAAAAATGTGCAACCCTCGTCTCCAGAAGTACGAAGAGTTTGTACTCCTTTCCTCTCCTCCTCCTTTTCCTCAACCTACAGGCTGATATAGAGAGAAGGCCCATTCACTCGGGCCATTCTCGCCACTTTCACCCACCTTTCATAAAACTTGCTGGGGTACAGCACCTCTCTCTCCATCCTGATTCTTCTTCCAAAGTGGTATTTGAAAAAAAGAATCAGTTGTTGGCCGGAGAGAAAGGTGTCTGACCTCAGCCCTTTCAACCTTGTCCACCATACAACCACTTTCGCCATAGCTATCACACAAAGGAAAACCGCCTCTCCTTCGTTTTTGAAGGAGGGTGGCGGTTTGATCATGACAATGGACTCGGTGGTCAACTGGATTGGTCCCACCCGCGACAATAGTCGTTCTACATAGCCCCACAGGTCAGTGATGCCTGGGCAGTGTATGAATGCGTGCGCGACGGTTTCTTCATCTCGCATGCACCTCGGACAGATCTTTTTTGCAGGGTCCCTGCCCGAGCGCCCATGTCTGTAGAGCTTGTCTCGAACTGGTAGAGCTCCTCGGTAACACTGCCAGGCCAGGGACTTTTGGAAGTTGTCCATCGGTCCCGGGCGGAAGGTCCTACCGAACAGACTGGCCAGTTCATCTTCCTCTACGCCTAGAGTTTCACCGAGCGCGTCGTCGCACTTGCTGCGGATCAATCCTCTATAGAATGACGAAGTGGAGTCTCCACTGATCGCCGGGTCCGCCTGCCAGAGGGCTGTGAGTGCCTGAGCACATTCGATGTGCCAGTCGCCCATTTTCCTCGGTCTTTGCTTGACCCAGGACTGCAGCTCGTCAACCACGGCATCCCCAGCCCTCCGTTAGAAGGGTGTTGGCAGCAGATGGATCTTCTCACCAAAGGAGCCCGCCTCTTCCAAAGGAATCGGAAGAGCGCGCGTTCCATTTTGGCGAGCGTTTTGGCTGGACAAGGCACGATGGTCAAGCGGTAGTAGATGGCGGATGCTATAAAAGTGTTCGCCACCTCCGCTCGACCTTTCAAGGATAGTTTGCACTCGGCCCACTTCTGGGTGAGTGCAAACACCTTGAACGTCACTTTGTTCCAGTTCTTCTCCACCTGGAGGTCCGGACCAAACCAGACCCCGAGCAGCTTTACTGGTCCTTCCGTCCAGCGTCCGACGACGCCATCGGAAGGCATCGGTTTGCCTCTCCACGATCCGAGTTGCAAACCGATGGACTTGTCCCGGTTCAGCTTCGCTCCTGTGAAACTTTCGTATTCCTTCAGTAAGGTGGCGACTTCCTCGATTTGCGAGGCGCTCGACACCATTACTGGCACGTCATCGGCGTAGGCCGATGCCGCTTTCCGCAGTCCCGGTTCCAGAGGGATGCCCTGCAATAGCTCCAACTTCCGCAGTAGTGGCTCGAGAGTCAGTACGTACAGAAGGGAGGCGAGAGGGCATCCCTGTTGAATGGATCGCGTAATATGGAACGGCTCCGAGAGGTAGCCGTTTACCTTGACCCTTGAGCAGATGTTGCTGTTGTGCATTGCAGCAATCCAGCCCCTGAACACGGGTCCGAAGCCTGCCGCCTCGCGCACCGCATCCAGGTAACGATGGTCAACCCTATTGAAAGCCTTAGACTGATCCAAGTTGATCAGGGCCCCACCGAAGCCGGGTTTACACCCTACCCTCTCTATGATGTATCGCATGAGGTGGAGGTTGTCGTGTATGGACCTGGTCGGGATTGCGCATGTCTGCGCTTCTCCCACCAGGTTCTCGATGACAAGCGCCAGCCTCTTTGCCAACACCTTGGCCAAAATCTGTGTTTAGCAGAGTTATGGGGCGGAAGTTGCCTATGTCATCCCCCTTATTCTCGTCCTTCCTGATTAGTGTGACCACGCCCCCGGTTACAGAACTGGGAATTCTCCCATTCTGTTGCCAGTTGCAGTAGACCGCTTCCAGGAGACCGGAGAATAAGTCCGGCATTGCTACGTAAAATTCGTAGGGTAGACCGTCGAGACCTGGAGATTTGCGTTTGCCGCATTGGCTCAGCGCGTCCCCTATCTCAGTGGCTGAAATCGGCTTTTCGCAGAACTTTGCCTCGCTGTCCGAGAGTCGCGGTAGGCCGTCGAGGTATGGACCGAAATCCATAGCCTCTCCCCCCCCCCCCCGAACAGCTGAGCAAAGTGCCGCTGAAAAGCTGCACACATCTGCTTCGGCTCACATATTATGCGTCCGTTTTGGTCCTTCAAAGACCGAATCGTGGACCTGCAAATGGCTACCACATCCATACTGTGCGACCTGAGGTCATTTAAGAGTTTGCCCTGTTTCCAGGGCATCTCCAGGCCGCATACGTTCACACATCCAACTCTTATATTGGCCATGTTGGTGCTGAAAAGTTAAAAGAGGAAAAGAGATCACTCACCCTTCGTCTCCTGGGGACCAGGCTGCACAATTTCCATGGGGGTGTTGGAGAGGTTGTCTGGGTGGGTGGTGGTTTCTGGCGGGGTGGGGAGACATTTGAGAAGGACGCGGTTAAGTGGTTTCACGCAGGAATTCCCCACATCCTTTTCAAATGTTTCTTTTAGGAACCTATAAGTTTGTATAGGGACCCTAATCAGTTTTAGGTTCAGTTTTTTGTTATTTTTAATAGAGTGGGCGAAAGTTTTCCCTTCGGTTTTCACCGAAGGGCTGTTCGTGATGGTCTCCATTAGCGTTTTGTTTTCAGATAGATAGATAGATAGATAGATAGATGTGGATGGATGGATGGATATATAGATAGATATAGATGGATGGGTAGATGGAGAGAGGGGGGGGAGACACACACAAACAGACAGACAGACAGATATATGCCCAATAATTCATTCATAAATGATTATTGTTCATAGGTACATTATGACTAGATTTAATTTTGATTACCTGTGAAAATGTTTATTCAGTCATAAGTTGGTGTAGGAATGTCGTGGATATGGTTCATTTGATAGGTACCAAAATAGAAACTGACTTCCATGTCATACGACTCCCTACCCCTTGGAAACCAAAATTAAAAAACAAAAATGAAGTCTTACTCATAATATAGGAGTAGTTGTGGAGAAAGGAAGTACTTCTACAGTCAATGATAATGATGATGGTAAAGCTACTGTTGATGACGATGAGGATGGTGATGATGGTGATGATGGTGATTATAGAAACGTTGATGGTGATGATAATAGAGATATTTATTGTAATGATGATTGTGATGATCGTAATGGTGATAATGGTAATGGTGATGATGATGATGATTTTCATGATGGTGGTACTGCTTTTGATGATGCTAAGGATGATGATACCGGTAATGGTGATAAGGATGATGATACTGACTATGGTGATGGTGATGGTGATGTTTATGGTGAAAATGAGAATTGTGGTGACGATGGTGATGATGAAAATGGTGATGATGGTAAAGGTGATAATGTTAATGGAGACGATGGTGATGAGGATGGTGATAATAATACTGATGTTGATGATGGTGATGCTGATGATAATAACAATTGTGACAACAACCATGACTGATAACAACCAACAAGTGCTTTAACCCTTTAACCTTTACATTACTCTGTGTTTACTATTGTATTTTCACAGTAAAAGCTTTATCTCATATAATCACAAATCTACCAAGATTTTGATGACATTATTGTTTATTTTGAAGAATATCTTAATGCAGACATGAGCAGCTGGTTATGGCCAGTTTGAACAGAAAAGGGGGGAGAGAATTTTGCTTGGATATGGCTGGTTTAAATGCTAAAGGGTTAAGTTCATTTACTCTGCTAAAACAAGGGTTAGCCGTGTGTATGTAGAGAGAGGAGGGCACTGCCAGATTTCGTATTGATCATGGGGTCATTTTGGTGGGGCAATATTTTATAGCTAGATATCATTCCTTGTGCTAACACTTTTTGTCTTGCTTTTATGCTCAGAGTTGCTGAAGCATGGAACAAACTACCTGCATCGGTTGTTAGCTGTCGAGACTCTGCATCCTTTAAGGCCTCCATGCTTCAAGAGATTCATCAACACTACACCTAATGTTCCCCCTCCATACACATACACACATGTATACCATGACTCATACACTATTCACTTTCCTGACATTTGTATATTATTCTATGTACTATACATACACCTTTGACGAGTTGTAGTGCACCTGAGCACTGTACACAATAATTTCATTATTATTATTATAAATGAAACACAGACAGGGAAAGACACAGGAATAGAGTTTACCTATTATTCCACTCCCACTCCATAGACTACAACAAAAAAGGTAACACCAATGATAGAGTGAGGAAATGGAGGAAATGGCAACATTTTGTGAGGAATCTAATGTCAACTTTGCCTTTCCTTCAACTAGCCTTCAGCAGTGTCCCTAACAGGGGTGTGTGGCAGGGATGGTGGGTAGGAGACCTCAATTTGATGCTACCCCCATAGGGTTGTAATTGAATGAGGATTAATATATCCAGAGACTCCAAGAGAAAGTTTTGCAAGCAAGACAACAAAACTGACTTTTTGGGAAGGGAGGATGGAAATCCTTCATTCTCCAGGCCAGCCGAACCTCCACCATCCTTTTATAGACTCTGTATATATGTGTGTTTCTTTGTGTTTTGTTGATGTTGCTAGTATTGTTGCTATAACAGCTCACACCTGTGTAGGTTTAGGTTTAGCTTTGAGGTTGCATTTCATAGGAACCTTCTCATGTGTTTTAGTGATAGGAGCACTCTGTCCTATCATAAAAAGCAATGTGAAATGAAGCAGCATCTTGTTCAAGAACACAATGGGCCTCCTAATCCAAGAATTGGACCCACTACCTTCTGATTATGAGTCCAACACCCTAACCACTAGGCAATGCACCATCACTATTGATGGCAGTGTTGCAATTGCTGGACTTGTAAACTATGGGTCAACAATTTCTATAAACAGTATTTTAGTTTACCTAGTTTTTTACTTAAGCCAAAAGTCCATATGACTGACATACACGCACCACCCATATTTCCATAACTTTGAACATATTTGAGAAAAATCACCAGTGGGACAGAGTGCTAACAAGACTATCATATTAGATTTAAAACTCATCATTAGAAGATAGCACACTGCAGGCTATTAGTCTTTATATTAAAGAACTATGCAACTACACAATGTTGCCTATTTACAGCTAGGTGGATTGTTGACAGTTAAGTGTCTTGGTTATAGACACAGTACAGTGAACTATACCACACTGTGGTACCTACTTACAGCTAGGTGGACTGGACTGTTGACAGTTAAGTGTCTTGGTTATAGACACAGTACAGTGAACTATACCACACTGTGGTACCTACTTACAGCTAGGTGGACTGGACTGTTGACAGTTAAGTATCTTGGTTATAGACACAGTACAGTGAACTATACCACACTGTGGTACCTACTTACAACTAGGTGGACTGGACTGTTGACAGTTAAGTGTCTTGGTTATAGACACAGTACAGTGAACTATACCACACTGTGGTACCTACTTACAGCTAGGTGGGCTGTTGACAGTTAAGTGTCTTGGTTATAGACACAGTACAGTGAACTATACCACACTGTGGTACCTACTTACAGCTAGGTGGGCTGTTGACAGTTAAGTGTCTTGGTTATAGACACAGTACAGTGAACTATACCACACTGTGGTACCTACTTACAACTAGGTGGACTGTTGACAGTTAAGTGTCTTGGTTATAGACACAGTACAGTGAACTATACCACACTGTGGTACCTACTTACAACTAGGTGGACTGGACTGTTGACAGTTAAGTGTCTTGGTTATAGACACAGTACAGTGAACTATACCACACTGTGGTACCTACTTACAGCTATGTGGGCTGTTGACAGTTAAGTGTCTTGGTTATAGACACAGTACAGTGAACTATACCACACTGTGGTACCTACTTACAGCTAGGTGGGCTGTTGACAGTTAAGTGTCTTGGTTATAGACACAGTACAGTGAACTATACCACACTGTGGTACCTACTTACAACTAGGTGGACTGTTGACAGTTAAGTGTCTTGGTTATAGACACAGTACAGTGAACTATACCACACTGTGGTACCTACTTACAGCTAGGTGGACTGGACTGTTGACAGTTAAGTGTCTTTGTTATAGACACAGTACAGTGAACTATACCACACTGTGGTATCTACTTACAGCTAGGTGGACTGTTGACCGTTAAGTGTCTTGGTTATAGACACAGTACAGTGAACTATACCACACTGTGGTACCTACTTACAGCTAGGTGGACTGTTGACAGTTAAGTGTCTTGGTTATAGACACAGTACAGTGAACTATACCACACTGTGGTATCTACTTACAACTAGGTGGACTGAACTGTTGACAGTTAAGTGTCTTTGTTATAGACACAGAACAGTGAACTATACCACACTGTGGTACCTACTTACAGCTAGGTGGACTGGACTGTTGACAGTTAAGTGTCTTTGTTATAGACACAGTACAGTGAACTATACCACACTGTGGTACCTACTTACAGCTAGGAGGACTGTTGACAGTTAAGTGTCTTGGTTATAGACACAGTACAGTGAACTATACCATACTGTGGTACCTACTTACAACTAGGTGGACTGTTGACAGTTAAGTGTCTTGGTTATAGACACAGTACAGTGAACTATACCACACTGTGGTACCTACTTACAGCTAGGTGGACTGGACTGTTGACAGTTAAGTGTCTTTGTTATAGACACAGTACAGTGAACTATACCACACTGTGGTATCTACTTACAGCTAGGTGGACTGTTGACCGTTAAGTGTCTTGGTTATAGACACAGTACAGTGAACTATACCACACTGTGGTACCTACTTACAGCTAGGTGGACTGTTGACAGTTAAGTGTCTTGGTTATAGACACAGTACAGTGAACTATACCACACTGTGGTATCTACTTACAACTAGGTGGACTGAACTGTTGACAGTTAAGTGTCTTTGTTATAGACACAGAACAGTGAACTATACCACACTGTGGTACCTACTTACAGCTAGGTGGACTGGACTGTTGACAGTTAAGTGTCTTTGTTATAGACACAGTACAGTGAACTATACCACACTGTGGTACCTACTTACAGCTAGGAGGACTGTTGACAGTTAAGTGTCTTGGTTATAGACACAGTACAGTGAACTATACCATACTGTGGTACCTACTTACAACTAGGTGGACTGTTGACAGTTAAGTGTCTTGGTTATAGACACAGTACAGTGAACTATACCACACTGTGGTACCTACTTACAGCTAGGTGGGCTGTTGACAGTTAAGTGTCTTGGTTATAGACACAGTACAGTGAACTATACTAGACTGTGGTACCTACTTACAACTAGGTGGACTGGACTGTTGACAGTTAAGTGTCTTGGTTATAGACACAGAACAGTGAACTATACCACACTGTGGTATCTACTTACAACTAGGTGGACTGAACTGTTGACAGTTAAGTGTCTTTGTTATAGACACAGTACAGTGAACTATACCACACTGTGGTACCTACTTACAGCTAGGAGGACTGTTGACAGTTAAGTGTCTTGGTTATAGACACAGTACAGTGAACTATACCATACTGTGGTACCTACTTACAACTAGGTGGACTGTTGACAGTTAAGTGTCTTGGTTATAGACACAGTACAGTGAACTATACCACACTGTGGTACCTACTTACAACTAGGTGGGCTGTTGACAGTTAAGTGTCTTGGTTATAGACACAGTACAGTGAACTATACTAGACTGTGGTACCTACTTACAACTAGGTGGACTGGACTGTTGACAGTTAAGTGTCTTGGTTATAGACACAGAACAGTGAACTATACCACACTGTGGTACCTACTTACAGCTAGGTGGACTGTTGACAGTTAAGTGTCTTGGTTATAGACACAGTACAGTGAACTATACCACACTGTGGTACCTACTTACAGCTAGGTGGACTGTTGACAGTTAAGTGTCTTGGTTATAGACACAGTACAGTGAACTATACCACACTGTGGTATCTACTTACAGCTAGGTGGACTGTTGACAGTTAAGTGTCTTGGTTATAGACACAGTACAGTGAACTATACCATACTGTGGTACCTACTTACAGCTTGGTGGACTGTTGACAGTTAAGTGTCTTGGTTATAGACACAGTACAGTGAACTATACCACACTGTGGTACCTACTTACAGCTAGGTGGACTGTTGACAGTTAAGTGTCTTGGTTATAGACACAGTACAGTGAACTATACCACACTGTGGTATCTACTTACAGCTAGGTGGACTGTTGACAGTTAAGTGTCTTGGTTATAGACACAGTACAGTGAACTATACCATACTGTGGTACCTACTTACAACTAGGTGGACTGTTGACAGTTAAGTGTCTTGGTTATAGACACAGTACAGTGAACTATACCACACTGTGGTACCTACTTACAGCTAGGTGGACTGGACTGTTGACAGTTAAGTGTCTTTGTTATAGACACAGTACAGTGAACTATACCACACTGTGGTATCTACTTACAGCTAGGTGGACTGTTGACCGTTAAGTGTCTTGGTTATAGACACAGTACAGTGAACTATACCACACTGTGGTACCTACTTACAGCTAGGTGGACTGTTGACAGTTAAGTGTCTTGGTTATAGACACAGTACAGTGAACTATACCACACTGTGGTATCTACTTACAACTAGGTGGACTGAACTGTTGACAGTTAAGTGTCTTTGTTATAGACACAGAACAGTGAACTATACCACACTGTGGTACCTACTTACAGCTAGGTGGACTGGACTGTTAACAGTTAAGTGTCTTTGTTATAGACACAGTACAGTGAACTATACCACACTGTGGTACCTACTTACAACTAGGTGGACTGTTGACAGTTAAGTGTCTTGGTTATAGACACAGTACAGTGAACTATACCACACTGTGGTACCTACTTACAGCTAGGTGGACTGGACTGTTGACAGTTAAGTGTCTTTGTTATAGACACAGTACAGTGAACTATACCACACTGTGGTATCTACTTACAGCTAGGTGGACTGTTGACCGTTAAGTGTCTTGGTTATAGACACAGTACAGTGAACTATACCACACTGTGGTACCTACTTACAGCTAGGTGGACTGTTGACAGTTAAGTGTCTTGGTTATAGACACAGTACAGTGAACTATACCACACTGTGGTATCTACTTACAACTAGGTGGACTGAACTGTTGACAGTTAAGTGTCTTTGTTATAGACACAGAACAGTGAACTATACCACACTGTGGTATCTACTTACAACTAGGTGGACTGAACTGTTGACAGTTAAGTGTCTTTGTTATAGACACAGTACAGTGAACTATACCACACTGTGGTACCTACCTACAGCTAGGAGGACTGTTGACAGTTAAGTGTCTTGGTTATAGACACAGTACAGTGAACTATACCATACTGTGGTACCTACTTACAACTAGGTGGACTGTTGACAGTTAAGTGTCTTGGTTATAGACACAGTACAGTGAACTATACCACACTGTGGTACCTACTTACAACTAGGTGGGCTGTTGACAGTTAAGTGTCTTGGTTATAGACACAGTACAGTGAACTATACTAGACTGTGGTACCTACTTACAACTAGGTGGACTGGACTGTTGACAGTTAAGTGTCTTGGTTATAGACACAGAACAGTGAACTATACCACACTGTGGTACCTACTTACAGCTAGGTGGACTGTTGACAGTTAAGTGTCTTGGTTATAGACACAGTACAGTGAACTATACCACACTGTGGTACCTACTTACAGCTAGGTGGACTGTTGACAGTTAAGTGTCTTGGTTATAGACACAGTACAGTGAACTATACCACACTGTGGTATCTACTTACAGCTAGGTGGACTGTTGACAGTTAAGTGTCTTGGTTATAGACACAGTACAGTGAACTATACCATACTGTGGTACCTACTTACAGCTTGGTGGACTGTTGACAGTTAAGTGTCTTGGTTATAGACACAGTACAGTGAACTATACCATACTGTGGTACCTACTTACAACTAGGTGGACTGTTGACAGTTAAGTGTCTTGGTTATAGACACAGTACAGTGAACTATACCACACTGTGGTACCTACTTACAGCTAGGTGGACTGGACTGTTGACAGTTAAGTGTCTTTGTTATAGACACAGTACAGTGAACTATACCACACTGTGGTATCTACTTACAGCTAGGTGGACTGTTGACAGTTAAGTGTCTTGGTTATAGACACAGTACAGTGAACTATACCACACTGTGGTACCTACTTACAGCTAGGTGGACTGTTGACAGTTAAGTGTCTTGGTTATAGACACAGTACAGTGAACTATACCACACTGTGGTATCTACTTACAACTAGGTGGACTGAACTGTTGACAGTTAAGTGTCTTTGTTATAGACACAGAACAGTGAACTATACCACACTGTGGTACCTACTTACAGCTAGGTGGACTGGACTGTTGACAGTTAAGTGTCTTTGTTATAGACACAGTACAGTGAACTATACCACACTGTGGTACCTACTTACAGCTAGGAGGACTGTTGACAGTTAAGTGTCTTGGTTATAGACACAGTACAGTGAACTATACCATACTGTGGTACCTACTTACAACTAGGTGGACTGTTGACAGTTAAGTGTCTTGGTTATAGACACAGTAGAGTGAACTATACCACACTGTGGTACCTACTTACAGCTAGGTGGGCTGTTGACAGTTAAGTGTCTTGGTTATAGACACAGTACAGTGAACTATACTAGACTGTGCTACCTACTTACAACTAGGTGGACTGGACTGTTGACAGTTAAGTGTCTTGGTTATAGACACAGAACAGTGAACTATACCACACTGTGGTATCTACTTAGAACTAGGTGGACTGAACTGTTGACAGTTAAGTGTCTTTGTTATAGACACAGTACAGTGAACTATACCACACTGTGGTACCTACTTACAGCTAGGAGGACTGTTGACAGTTAAGTGTCTTGGTTATAGACACAGTACAGTGAACTATACCATACTGTGGTACCTACTTACAACTAGGTGGACTGTTGACAGTTAAGTGTCTTGGTTATAGACACAGTACAGTGAACTATACAACACTGTGGTACCTACTTACAACTAGGTTGGCTGTTGACTGTTAAGTGTCTTGGTTATAGACACAGTACAGTGAACTATACCACACTGTGGTACCTACTTACAGCTAGGTGGACTGTTGACAGTTAAGTGTCTTGGTTATAGACACAGTACAGTGAACTATACCACACTGTGGTATCTACTTACAGCTAGGTGGACTGTTGACAGTTAAGTGTCTTGGTTATAGACACAGTACAGTGAACTATACCATACTGTGGTACCTACTTACAGCTTGGTGGACTGTTGACAGTTAAGTGTCTTGGTTATAGACACAGTACAGTGAACTATACCATACTGTGGTACCTACTTACAGCTAGGTGGACTGGACTGTTGACAGTTAAGTGTCTTGGTTATAGACACAGAACAGTGAACTATACCACACTGTGGTACCTACTTACAGCTAGGTGGACTGTTGACAGTTAAGTGTCTTGGTTATAGACACAGTACAGTGAACTATACCACACTGTGGTACCTACTTACAGCTAGGTGGACTGTTGACAGTTAAGTGTCTTGGTTATAGACACAGTACAGTGAACTATACCACACTGTGGTATCTACTTACAGCTAGGTGGACTGTTGACAGTTAAGTGTCTTGGTTATAGACACAGTACAGTGAACTATACCATACTGTGGTACCTACTTACAGCTTGGTGGACTGTTGACAGTTAAGTGTCTTGGTTATAGACACAGTACAGTGAACTATACCGCACTGTGGTACCTACTTACAGCTAGGTGGGCTGTAGACAGTTAAGTGTCTTGGTTATAGACACAGTACAGTGAACTATACCACACTGTGGTACCTACTTACAGCTAGGTGGGCTGTTGACAGTTAAGTGTCTTGGTTATAGACACAGTACAGTGAACTATACTAGACTGTGGTACCTACTTACAGCTAGGTGGACTGGACTGTTGACAGTTAAGTGTCTTTGTTATAGACACAGTACAGTGAACTATACCACACTGTGGTATCTACTTACAGCTAGGTGGACTGTTGACCGTTAAGTGTCTTGGTTATAGACACAGTACAGTGAACTATACCACACTGTGGTACCTACTTACAGCTAGGTGGACTGTTGACAGTTAAGTGTCTTGGTTATAGACACAGTACAGTGAACTATACCACACTGTGGTATCTACTTACAACTAGGTGGACTGAACTGTTGACAGTTAAGTGTCTTTGTTATAGACACAGAACAGTGAACTATACCACACTGTGGTACCTACTTACAGCTAGGTGGACTGGACTGTTGACAGTTAAGTGTCTTTGTTATAGACACAGTACAGTGAACTATACCACACTGTGGTACCTACTTACAGCTAGGAGGACTGTTGACAGTTAAGTGTCTTGGTTATAGACACAGTACAGTGAACTATACCATACTGTGGTACCTACTTACAACTAGGTGGACTGTTGACAGTTAAGTGTCTTGGTTATAGACACAGTAGAGTGAACTATACCACACTGTGGTACCTACTTACAGCTAGGTGGGCTGTTGACAGTTAAGTGTCTTGGTTATAGACACAGTACAGTGAACTATACTAGACTGTGCTACCTACTTACAACTAGGTGGACTGGACTGTTGACAGTTAAGTGTCTTGGTTATAGACACAGAACAGTGAACTATACCACACTGTGGTATCTACTTAGAACTAGGTGGACTGAACTGTTGACAGTTAAGTGTCTTTGTTATAGACACAGTACAGTGAACTATACCACACTGTGGTACCTACTTACAGCTAGGAGGACTGTTGACAGTTAAGTGTCTTGGTTATAGACACAGTACAGTGAACTATACCATACTGTGGTACCTACTTACAACTAGGTGGACTGTTGACAGTTAAGTGTCTTGGTTATAGACACAGTACAGTGAACTATACAACACTGTGGTACCTACTTACAACTAGGTTGGCTGTTGACTGTTAAGTGTCTTGGTTATAGACACAGTACAGTGAACTATACCACACTGTGGTACCTACTTACAGCTAGGTGGACTGTTGACAGTTAAGTGTCTTGGTTATAGACACAGTACAGTGAACTATACCACACTGTGGTATCTACTTACAGCTAGGTGGACTGTTGACAGTTAAGTGTCTTGGTTATAGACACAGTACAGTGAACTATACCATACTGTGGTACCTACTTACAGCTTGGTGGACTGTTGACAGTTAAGTGTCTTGGTTATAGACACAGTACAGTGAACTATACCATACTGTGGTACCTACTTACAGCTAGGTGGACTGGACTGTTGACAGTTAAGTGTCTTGGTTATAGACACAGAACAGTGAACTATACCACACTGTGGTACCTACTTACAGCTAGGTGGACTGTTGACAGTTAAGTGTCTTGGTTATAGACACAGTACAGTGAACTATACCACACTGTGGTACCTACTTACAGCTAGGTGGACTGTTGACAGTTAAGTGTCTTGGTTATAGACACAGTACAGTGAACTATACCACACTGTGGTATCTACTTACAGCTAGGTGGACTGTTGACAGTTAAGTGTCTTGGTTATAGACACAGTACAGTGAACTATACCACACTGTGGTACCTACTTACAGCTAGGTGGGCTGTTGACAGTTAAGTGTCTTGGTTATAGACACAGTACAGTGAACTATACTAGACTGTGGTACCTACTTACAGCTAGGTGGACTGTTGACAGTTAAGTGTCTTGGTTATAGACACAGTACAGTGAACAATACCACACTGTGGTACCTACTTACAGCTAGGTGGACTGTTGACAGTTAAGTGTCTTGGTTATAGACACAGTACAGTGAACTATACCATACTGTGGTACCTACTTACAACTAGGTGGACTGTTGACAGTTAAGTGTCTTGGTTATAGACACAGTACAGTGAACTATACCACACTGTGGTACCTACTTACAACTAGGTGGGCTGTTGACAGTTAAGTGTCTTGGTTATAGACACAGTACAGTGAACTATACTAGACTGTGGTACCTACTTACAACTAGGTGGACTGGACTGTTGACAGTTAAGTGTCTTGGTTATAGACACAGAACAGTGAACTATACCACACTGTGGTACCTACTTACAGCTAGGTGGACTGTTGACAGTTAAGTGTCTTGGTTATAGACACAGTACAGTGAACTATACCGCACTGTGGTATCTACTTACAGCTAGGTGGACTGTTGACAGTTAAGTGTCTTGGTTATAGACACAGTACAGTGAACTATACCATACTGTGGTACCTACTTACAGCTTGGTGGACTGTTGACAGTTAAGTGTCTTGGTTATAGACACAGTACAGTGAACTATACCACACTGTGGTACCTACTTACAGCTAGGTGGACTGTTGACAGTTAAGTGTCTTTGTTATAGACATAGTACAGTGAACTATACCACACTGTGGTATCTACTTACAGCTAGGTGGACTGTTGACCGTTAAGTGTCTTGGTTATAGACACAGTACAGTGAACTATACCACACTGTGGTACCTACTTACAGCTAGGTGGACTGTTGACAGTTAAGTGTCTTGGTTATAGACACAGTACAGTGAACTATACCACACTGTGGTATCTACTTACAACTAGGTGGACTGAACTGTTGACAGTTAAGTGTCTTTGTTATAGACACAGAACAGTGAACTATACCACACTGTGGTACCTACTTACAGCTAGGTGGACTGGACTGTTAACAGTTAAGTGTCTTTGTTATAGACACAGTACAGTGAACTATACCACACTGTGGTACCTACTTACAACTAGGTGGACTGTTGACAGTTAAGTGTCTTGGTTATAGACACAGTACAGTGAACTATACCACACTGTGGTACCTACTTACAGCTAGGTGGACTGGACTGTTGACAGTTAAGTGTCTTTGTTATAGACACAGTACAGTGAACTATACCACACTGTGGTATCTACTTACAGCTAGGTGGACTGTTGACCGTTAAGTGTCTTGGTTATAGACACAGTACAGTGAACTATACCACACTGTGGTACCTACTTACAGCTAGGTGGACTGTTGACAGTTAAGTGTCTTGGTTATAGACACAGTACAGTGAACTATACCACACTGTGGTATCTACTTACAACTAGGTGGACTGAACTGTTGACAGTTAAGTGTCTTTGTTATAGACACAGAACAGTGAACTATACCACACTGTGGTACCTACTTACAGCTAGGTGGACTGGACTGTTGACAGTTAAGTGTCTTTGTTATAGACACAGTACAGTGAACTATACCACACTGTGGTACCTACTTACAGCTAGGAGGACTGTTGACAGTTAAGTGTCTTGGTTATAGACACAGTACAGTGAACTATACCATACTGTGGTACCTACTTACAACTAGGTGGACTGTTGACAGTTAAGTGTCTTGGTTATAGACACAGTACAGTGAACTATACCACACTGTGGTACCTACTTACAGCTAGGTGGGCTGTTGACAGTTAAGTGTCTTGGTTATAGACACAGTACAGTGAACTATACTAGACTGTGGTACCTACTTACAACTAGGTGGACTGCACTGTTGACAGTTAAGTGTCTTGGTTATAGACACAGAACAGTGAACTATACCACACTGTGGTATCTACTTACAACTAGGTGGACTGAACTGTTGACAGTTAAGTGTCTTTGTTATAGACACAGTACAGTGAACTATACCACACTGTGGTACCTACTTACAGCTAGGAGGACTGTTGACAGTTAAGTGTCTTGGTTATAGACACAGTACAGTGAACTATACCATACTGTGGTACCTACTTACAACTAGGTGGACTGTTGACAGTTAAGTGTCTTGGTTATAGACACAGTACAGTGAACTATACCACACTGTGGTACCTACTTACAACTAGGTGAGCTGTTGACAGTTAAGTGTCTTGGTTATAGACACAGTACAGTGAACTATACTAGACTGTGGTACCTACTTACAACTAGGTGGACTGGACTGTTGACAGTTAAGTGTCTTGGTTATAGACACAGAACAGTGAACTATACCACACTGTGGTACCTACTTACAGCTAGGTGGACTGTTGACAGTTAAGTGTCTTGGTTATAGACACAGTACAGTGAACTATACCACACTGTGGTACCTACTTACAGCTAGGTGGACTGTTGACAGTTAAGTGTCTTGGTTATAGACACAGTACAGTGAACTATACCACACTGTGGTATCTACTTATAGCTAGGTGGACTGTTGACAGTTAAGTGTCTTGGTTATAGACACAGTACAGTGAACTATACCATACTGTGGTACCTACTTACAGCTTGGTGGACTGTTGACAGTTAAGTGTCTTGGTTATAGACACAGTACAGTGAACTATACCATACTGTGGTACCTACTTACAACTAGGTGGACTGTTGACAGTTAAGTGTCTTGGTTATAGACACAGTACAGTGAACTATACCACACTGTGGTACCTACTTACAGCTAGGTGGACTGGACTGTTGACAGTTAAGTGTCTTTGTTATAGACACAGTACAGTGAACTATACCACACTGTGGTATCTACTTACAGCTAGGTGGACTGTTGACCGTTAAGTGTCTTGGTTATAGACACAGTACAGTGAACTATACCACACTGTGGTACCTACTTACAGCTAGGTGGACTGTTGACAGTTAAGTGTCTTGGTTATAGACACAGAACAGTGAACTATACCACACTGTGGTATCTACTTACAACTAGGTGGACTGAACTGTTGACAGTTAAGTGTCTTTGTTATAGACACAGAACAGTGAACTATACCACACTGTGGTACCTACTTACAGCTAGGTGGACTGGACTGTTGATAGTTAAGTGTCTTTGTTATAGACACAGTACAGTGAACTATACCACACTGTGGTACCTACTTACAGCTAGGAGGACTGTTGACAGTTAAGTGTCTTGGTTATAGACACAGTACAGTGAACTATACCATACTGTGGTACCTACTTACAACTAGGTGGACTGTTGACAGTTAAGTGTCTTGGTTATAGACACAGTACAGTGAACTATACAACACTGTGGTACCTACTTACAACTAGGTGGGCTGTTGACTGTTAAGTGTCTTGGTTATAGACACAGTACAGTGAACTATACCACACTGTGGTACCTACTTACAGCTAGGAGGACTGTTGACAGTTAAGTGTCTTGGTTATAGACACAGTACAGTGAACTATACCATACTGTGGTACCTACTTACAACTAGGTGGACTGTTGACAGTTAAGTGTCTTGGTTATAGACACAGTACAGTGAACAATACCACACTGTGGTACCTACTTACAGCTAGGTGGGCTGTTGACAGTTAAGTGTCTTGGTTATAGACACAGTACAGTGAACTATACTAGACTGTGCTACCTACTTACAACTAGGTGGACTGGACTGTTGACAGTTAAGTGTCTTGGTTATAGACACAGAACAGTGAACTATACCACACTGTGGTATCTACTTACAACTAGGTGGACTGAACTGTTGACAGTTAAGTGTCTTGGTTATAGACACAGTACAGTGAACTATACCATACTGTGGTACCTACTTACAACTAGGTGGGCTGTTGACAGTTAAGTGTCTTGGTTATAGACACAGTACAGTGAACTATACTAGACTGTGGTACCTACTTACAACTAGGTGGGCTGTTGACAGTTAAGTGTCTTGGTTATAGACACAGTACAGTGAACTATACTAGACTGTGGTACCTACTTACAACTAGGTGGACTGTTGACAGTTAAGTGTCTTGGTTATAGACACAGTACAGTGAACTATACCACACTGTGGAACCTACTTACAACTAGGTGGGCTGTTGACAGTTAAGTGTCTTGGTTATAGACACAGTACAGTGAACTATACTAGACTGTGGTACCTACTTACAACTAGGTGGACTGGACTGTTGACAGTTAAGTGTCTTGGTTATAGACACAGAACAGTGAACTATACCACACTGTGGTACCTACTTACAGCTAGGTGGACTGTTGACAGTTAAGTGTCTTGGTTATAGACACAGTACAGTGAACTATACCACACTGTGGTACCTACTTACAGCTAGGTGGACTGTTGACAGTTAAGTGTCTTGGTTATAGACACAGTACAGTGAACTATACCACACTGTGGTATCTACTTACAGCTAGGTGGACTGTTGACAGTTAAGTGTCTTGGTTATAGACACAGTACAGTGAACTATACCATACTGTGGTACCTACTTACAGCTTGGTGGACTGTTGACAGTTAAGTGTCTTGGTTATAGACACAGTACAGTGAACTATACCACACTGTGGTACCTACTTACAGCTAGGTGGGCTGTTGACAGTTAAGTGTCTTGGTTATAGACACAGTACAGTGAACTATACCACACTGTGGTACCTACTTACAGCTAGGTGGGCTGTTGACAGTTAAGTGTCTTGGTTATAGACACAGTACAGTGAACTATACTAGACTGTGGTACCTACTTATAGCTAGGTGGACTGTTGACAGTTAAGTGTCTTGGTTATAGACACAGTACAGTAAACAATACCACACTGTGGTACCTACTTACAGCTAGGTGGACTGTTGACAGTTAAGTGTCTTGGTTATAGACACAGTACAGTGAACTATACCATACTGTGGTACCTACTTACAACTAGGTGGACTGTTGACAGTTAAGTGTCTTGGTTATAGACACAGTACAGTGAACTATACCACACTGTGGTACCTACTTACAACTAGGTGGGCTGTTGACAGTTAAGTGTCTTGGTTATAGACACAGTACAGTGAACTATACTAGACTGTGGTACCTACTTACAACTAGGTGGACTGGACTGTTGACAGTTAAGTGTCTTGGTTATAGACACAGAACAGTGAACTATACCACACTGTGGTACCTACTTACAGCTAGGTGGACTGTTGACAGTTAAGTGTCTTGGTTATAGACACAGTACAGTGAACTATACCACACTGTGGTATCTACTTACAGCTAGGTGGACTGTTGACAGTTAAGTGTCTTGGTTATAGACACAGTACAGTGAACTATACCATACTGTGGTACCTACTTACAGCTTGGTGGACTGTTGACAGTTAAGTGTCTTGGTTATAGACACAGTACAGTGAACTATACCACACTGTGGTACCTACTTACAGCTAGGTGGACTGTTGACAGTTAAGTGTCTTGGTTATAGACACAGTACAGTGAACTATACCACACTGTGGTATCTACTTACAGCTAGGTGGACTGTTGACAGTTAAGTGTCTTGGTTATAGACACAGTACAGTGAACTATACCACACTGTCGTACCTACTTACAGCTAGGTGGGCTGTTGACAGTTAAGTGTCTTGGTTATAGACACAGTACAGTGAACTTTACCACACTGTGGTACCTACTTACAGCTAGGTGGGCTGTTGACAGTTAAGTGTCTTGGTTATAGACACAGTACAGTGAACTATACTAGACTGTGGTACCTACTTACAGCTAGGTGGACTGTTGACAGTTAAGTGTCTTGGTTATAGACACAGTACAGTGAACTATACCACACTGTGGTATCTACTTACAGCTAGGTGGACTGTTGACAGTTAAGTATCTTGGTTATAGACACAGAACAGTGAACTATACCACACTGTGGTATCTACTTACAACTAGGTGGACTGAACCGTTGACAGTTAAGTGTCTTTGTTATAGACACAGTACAGTGAACTATACCACACTGTGGTACCTACTTACAGCTAGGAGGACTGTTGACAGTTAAGTGTCTTGGTTATAGACACAGTACAGTGAACTATACCATACTGTGGTACCTACTTACAACTAGGTGGACTGTTGACAGTTAAGTGTCTTGGTTATAGACACAGTACAGTGAACTATACCACACTGTGGTACCTACTTACAGCTAGGTGGACTGGACTGTTGACAGTTAAGTATCTTGGTTATAGACACAGTACAGTGAACTATACCACACTGTGGTACCTACTTACAGCTAGGTGGACTGTTGACAGTTAAGTGTCTTGGTTATAGAGACAATACAGTGAACTATACCACACTGTGGTACCTACTTACAGCTAGGTGGACTGGACTGTTGACAGTTAAGTGTCTTTGTTATAGACACAGTACAGTGAACTATACCACACTGTGGTATCTACTTAAAGCTAGGTGGACTGTTGACCGTTAAGTGTCTTGGTTATAGACACAGTACAGTGAACTATACCACACTGTGGTATCTACTTACAACTAGGTGGACTGAACTGTTGACAGTTAAGTGTCTTGGTTATAGACACAGAACAGTGAACTATACCACACTGTGGTACCTACTTACAGCTAGGTGGACTGAACTGTTGACAGTTAAGTGTCTTTGTTATAGACACAGTACAGTGAACTATACCACACTGTGGTACCTACTTACAGCTAGGAGGACTGTTGACAGTTAAGTGTCTTGGTTATAGACACAGTACAGTGAACTATACCATACTGTGGTACCTACTTACAACTAGGTGGACTGTTGACAGTTAAGTGTCTTGGTTATAGACACAGTACAGTGAACTATACCACACTGTGGTACCTACTTACAGCTAGGTGGGCTGTTGACAGTTAAGTGTCTTGGTTATAGACACAGTACAGTGAACTATACTAGACTGTGGTACCTACTTACAACTAGGTGGACTGGACTGTTGACAGTTAAGTGTCTTGGTTATAGACACAGAACAGTGAACTATACCACACTGTGGTATCTACTTACAACTAGGTGGACTGAACTGTTGACAGTTAAGTGTCTTTGTTATAGACACAGTACAGTGAACTATACCACACTGTGGTACCTACTTACAGCTAGGAGGACTGTTGACAGTTAAGTGTCTTGGTTATAGACACAGTACAGTGAACTATACCATACTGTGGTACCTACTTACAACTAGGTGGACTGTTGACAGTTAAGTGTCTTGGTTATAGACACAGTACAGTGAACTATACCACACTGTGTTACCTACTTACAGCTAGGTGGGCTGTAGACAGTTAAGTGTCTTGGTTATAGACACAGTACAGTTAACTATACTAGACTGTGGTACCTACTTACAACTAGGTGGACTGGACTGTTGACAGTTAAGTGTCTTGGTTATAGACACAGAACAGTGAACTATACCACACTGTGGTACCTACTTACAGCTAGGTGGACTGTTGACAGTTAAGTGTCTTGGTTATAGACACAGTACAGTGAACTATACCACACTGTGGTACCTACTTACAGCTAGGTGGACTGTTGACAGTTAAGTGTCTTGGTTATAGACACAGTACAGTGAACTATACCACACTGTGGTATCTACTTACAGCTAGGTGGACTGTTGACAGTTAAGTGTCTTGGTTATAGACACAGTACAGTGAACTATACCATACTGTGGTACCTACTTACAGCTTGGTGGACTGTTGACAGTTAAGTGTCTTGGTTATAGACACAGTACAGTGAACTATACCACACTGTGGTACCTACTTACAGCTAGGTGGACTGTTGACAGTTAAGTGTCTTGGTTATAGACACAGTACAGTGAACTATACCACACTGTGGTATCTACTTACAGCTAGGTGGACTGTTGACAGTTAAGTGTCTTGGTTATAGACACAGTACAGTGAACTATACCACACTGTGGTACCTACTTACAGCTAGGTGGGCTGTTGACAGTTAAGTGTCTTGGTTATAGACACAGTACAGTGAACTATACCACACTGTGGTACCTACTTACAGCTAGGTGGGCTGTTGACAGTTAAGTGTCTTGGTTATAGACACAGTACAGTGAACAATACTAGACTGTGGTACCTACTTACAGCTAGGTGGACTGTTGACAGTTAAGTGTCTTGGTTATAGACACAGTACAGTGAACTATACCACACTGTGGTACCTACTTACAGCTAGGTGGACTGTTGACAGTTAAGTGTCTTGGTTATAGACACAGTACAATGAACTATACCACACTGTGGTATCTACTTACAGCTAGGTGGACTGTTGACAGTTAAGTGTCTTGGTTATAGACACAGTACAGTGAACTATACCATACTGTGGTACCTACTCACAGCTTGGTGGACTGTTGACAGTTAAGTGGCTTGGTTATAGACACAGTACAGTGAACTATACCACACTGTGGTACCTACTTACAGCTAGGTGGACTGTTGACAGTTAAGTGTCTTGGTTATAGACACAGTACAGTGAACTATACCACACTGTGGTATCTACTTACAGCTAGGTGGACTGTTGACAGTTAAGTGTCTTGGTTATAGACACAGAACAGTGAACTATACCACACTGTGGTATCTACTTACAACTAGGTGGACTGAACTGTTGACAGTTAAGTGTCTTTGTTATAGACACAGTACAGTGAACTATACCACACTGTGGTACCTACTTACAGCTAGGAGGACCGTTGACAGTTAAGTGTCTTGGTTATAGACACAGTACAGTGAACTATACCATACTGTGGTACCTACTTACAACTAGGTGGACTGTTGACAGTTAAGTGTCTTGGTTATAGACACAGTACAGTGAACTATACCACACTGTGGTACCTACTTACAGCTAGGTGGGCTGTTGACAGTTAAGTGTCTTGGTTATAGACACAGTACAGTGAACTATACCACACTGTGGTATCTACTTACAACTAGGTGGACTGAACTGTTGACAGTTAAGTGTCTTGGTTATAGACACAGTACAGTGAACTATACCACACTGTGGTACCTACTTACAGCTAGGTGGACTGTTGACAGTTAAGTGTCTTGGTTATAGACACAATACAGTGAACTATACCACACTGTGGTATCTACTTACAGCTAGGTGGACTGTTGACAGTTAAGTGTCTTGGTTATAGACACAGTACAGTGAACTATACCATACTGTGGTACCTACTTACAGCTTGGTGGACTGTTGACAGTTAAGTGTCTTTGTTATAGACACAGTACAGTGAACTATACCACACTGTGGTACCTACTTACAGCTAGGAGGACTGTTGACAGTTAAGTGTCTTGGTTATAGACACAGTACAGTGAACTATACCACACTGTGGTATCTACTTACAGCTAGGTGGACTGTTGACAGTTAAGTGTCTTGGTTATAGACACAGTACAGTGAACTATACCACACTGTGGTACCTACTTACAGCTAGGTGGGCTGTTGACAGTGAAGTGTCTTGGTTATAGACACAGTACAGTGAACTATACCACACTGTGGTACCTACTTACAGCTAGGTGGACTGTTGACAGTTAAGTGTCTTGGTTATAGACACAGTACAGTGAACTATACCACACTGTGGTATCTACTTACAGCTAGGTGGACTGTTGACAGTTAAGTGTCTTGGTTAAAGACACAGTACAGTGAACTATACCATACTGTGGTACCTACTTACAGCTTGGTGGACTGTTGACAGTTAAGTGTCTTGGTTATAGACACAGTACAGTGAACTATACCACACTGTGGTACCTACTTACAGCTAGGTGGACTGTTGACAGTTAAGTGTCTTGGTTATAGACACAGTACAGTGAACTATACCACACTGTGGTATCTACTTACAGCTAGGTGGACTGTTGACAGTTAAGTGTCTTGGTTATAGACACAGAACAGTGAACTATACCACACTGTGGTATCTACTTACAACTAGGTGGACTGAACTGTTGACAGTTAAGTGTCTTTGTTATAGACACAGTACAGTGAACTATACCACACTGTGGTACCTACTTACAGCTAGGAGGACCGTTGACAGTTAAGTGTCTTGGTTATAGACACAGTACAGTGAACTATACCATACTGTGGTACCTACTTACAACTAGGTGGACTGTTGACAGTTAAGTGTCTTGGTTATAGACACAGTACAGTGAACTATACCACACTGTGGTACCTACTTACAGCTAGGTCGGCTGTTGACAGTTAAGTGTCTTGGTTATAGACACAGTACAGTGAACTATACTAGACTGTGGTACCTACTTACAACTAGGTGGACTGGACTGTTGACAGTTAAGTGTCTTGGTTATAGACACAGAACAGTGAACTATACCACACTGTGGTACCTACTTACAGCTAGGTGGACTGTTGACAGTTAAGTGTCTTGGTTATAGACACAGTACAGTGAACTATACCACACTGTGGTACCTACTTACAGCTAGGTGGACTGTTGACAGTTAAGTGTCTTGGTTATAGACACAGTACAGTGAACTATACCATACTGTGGTATCTACTTACAGCTAGGTGGCCTGTTGACAGTTAAGTGTCTTGGTTATAGACACAGTACAGTGAACTATACCATACTGTGGTACCTACTTACAGCTTGGTGGACTGTTGACAGTTAAGTGTCTTGGTTATAGACACAGTACAGTGAACTATACCACACTGTGGTACCTACTTACAGCTAGGTGGACTGTTGACAGTTAAGTGTCTTGGTTATAGACACAGTACAGTGAACTATACCATACTGTGGTACCTACTTACAGCTTGGTGGACTGTTGACAGTGAAGTGTCTTGGTTACAGACACAGTACAGTGAACTATACCACACTGTGGTACCTACCTACAGCTAGGTGGACTGTTGACAGTTAAGTGTCTTGGTTATAGACACAGTACAGTGAACTATACCACACTGTGGTATCTACTTACAGCTAGGTGGACTGTTGACAGTTAAGTGTCTTGGTTATAGACACAGTACAGTGAACTATACCATACTGTGGTACCTACTTACAGCTTGGTGGACTGTTGACAGTTAAGTGTCTTGGTTACAGACACAGTACAGTGAACTATACCACACTGTGGTACCTACTTACAGCTAGGTGGACTGTTGACAGTTAAGTATTTTGGTTATAGGCACAGTACAGCCTCTACATCCTCCTTAACAACATAATCAGCCCAGAGTTTTCGTTTCATTATAACCTTTACATTATCATATTACTAATGAAAGCAGTGTCAATGATTGACTTGTTTTTAGATAAATATATTGGTTTCTTATATAGGCACAAGGCCAGTGATTTTGGGGAGGGGAAAGTCAATTAAATCGACTCCAGTGCGTGACTGGTACTTTATTTTATCGACCCCGTGAGGATGAAAGGCAAAGTTAACGTCGGCGGGATTTGAACTCAGATCATAAAGGGCCGTAACTCTTTGCTGCAAAGCATAGCGCCCGACTCTCTACCGATACTGCCAATCCAATAAATATATTAACACTTTAAAATAAACAGTTTTGTATCATAGAACCTTGACAGTTATCGGGTGGATTTGTACCAAAAGTTTTAAAAAGTATTCATTTTTCTTTAGACTTTGAAGCATGTTATTCTACTATCTTATATTACAAGATCAAACTCATTCAAGTAAGTGAATATATCAGAGAAATATATATACTAGACCACCCATGACCCATTGGGTCACATTCACTTAAAAAATAATTTTTAGATAATTAAAATATACACAGACATGTATATAATGTAAAATGAAATTGGGAGGCCCATATGTGTGTGTGGGGGTGTGTGTGTATATATATATATATGCGGGTGTCTGTGACCTATATACACCGGTCACAGATACACACACACACATATATATATATATATATATATATATATATATATATATATATATATATATATATATACACACGCACACACATATATATATATATATTTACACTCACACACATATACACATACACACTTAGAAACCCTTTCTATTTAGCAGGATACAGTAATCCTGTATTCGTTTCTTTGAAGTCACCGGTTGTAATTTCATTCAACAACACCACCAGCTCTCTCTCTTCCTTCTCTGTCTCCTTCTCTCACCCTCTCTATGTCTCTCTTTCAATCTACTCTCTCACAACCAATCTCTTTCTCTCTATCCTTCTCTCTCTCTGTTTATGAAGGTACCCAGAAAACCCCATATCTCAAGAACCCATGCTTCGATATACGTGAAACTTGTTTTATTCCATTTGTATTCCCATTTCAGGGACAACTTCCTTTCAAAGTATTTTCCCATTACAGACAAGCGAGCAAGCAAGCAATCACAGAGTTTTAGTAATATATATATCATCAGCCTCATTATCATCAATTTTTCCAAGCTTGCATGCCTTAGACAGTTTGTCACATTATCAGACAAGTCAGATCAGAAGACCATGTTTTGCTCATAGGAATCTATATTTTGGCTAGGTTTCTACAGCTAGATACCCTTCCTAATGCCAACTGCATTTTAGTGTAGGTTTTTTATTGTGGCACCAAAACTACCATCTAACAGGGTAGACTGGGTGCTTTTTTTCATTGTATCAACAGCACAATTACCTTACAGAGTGGACTGGATGCTTTCTTCTTGTGTCACCAGCACATTTACTTTACAGGGTGGATTGGGTGTTGCCTCTTGTCATGTTACCAGCACTTTTGTTGTTGTGCTACCAGATTACTATACAGGGGAACTTAGCATCGTGGGAGATCAGAATTGGAGCATGTCCAGCTTTCCATGTTTGTATGCATGAGTTGAGCAAGAGACATGCATTAGACATGATGAATGAGGGTCTACTTATCTTCTTGCTTGCTCTTGCTCAATGAGACTGGAGTCATCATAGGTCAGCATTTCCAGGGGGATCATCATGCATAGAGCTAACCAGGCCCACCAGTGCCCTCCATTGCTGGTGGTCCCATGCCATCGCTGGTGGTTCCATCTGCATCCTCCAAGCTGACATAAAGCCTCTGGAGACCTTCATTAATTACATCCAGCCATCTGGTGCAGGGCTTGCTGAGGGGCCTCTTCCAGCCTGTAGGTGCTGCTGGTAGGATGATCTGGTGGGAGGCAGAGGACATATCTGTATCAGCGCATGCGGCAGATGGCTATGAGGCGGGAGGCTGTGGGCTGATGTATGTGCACATACAACTCTTTGTTAGAAATGTGGTGGTACCATCTGATGTTCCCAAGGCTCTGCTATCAAAGTTGTTGCTAGGGCCCATGTTTCTGCTCCATAGAGGAGAATGGAGAAGACCGATGCATTGTAGATATGGAGCTTCATCTTGACTCTGGTGGCCAAACCACATCTGCAGCTGATCTCCAGAATCAAGTTTCTATTGTTGGTGACTGTCGAGCCCAGGTAAATGAAGGAGCTGACAAGCTCAGGGCCAATATTAAGCAGGGGAGGTTCCAAGTAATTTCTGACATGAATCAGCTTGGCGACCTCTACCAAACTCCTGAGATCTTTCAATAATGAGACAAAGGGCAGAAATGTAGTCGATGGTAGATTCATTTGGCATGAATCTGGCTTGTGGGCAACATCTGTTTCTGATGCTGAGAAGAGCATATAGGATCTTGGTGAAGAGCTTTCTTGGGATGGATAGGCGGGTGATGCCCTTGTGCTAATAATGTCATTGGTTCAATCCTACAGCACAGCTTCTTGGGCAATTGTCAGTTACCATAGCCTTGGGTCAATCAAAGCTTTGTGATTGAAATTGTGAAGATGGAAACTGTTTAGAAGTCCATGGACAGTCTGTACCTGGAATTCAAAGGGCCAGTCTTGTCACACTGAATCTCTCTGAGAATTCTGTTATGGAAACACATGTATGTGGAATTCTCAGCCACATGAACTTCAATACAAGATGAACTGAACCTACAATTCAAAGGACCAATGGAATTTCCCTGAAAATTATGTTAAGGGTACATGAGTCTGTGGAATGCTCAGTTACCTGCTCAGTAGGTTCTTCTGTTAATAAAACAACAGGAAAAATCCATCCATTCCATGTAAAACTGTGAGCAAATAAGTTTCATCATATTTTCTAATTTATTCGGTTTTTACTTTGTTAATCATGTTGTTTTGATGTTTCTGTATAACTTTCAATGTCCTGTACCACAGGAAATACATTCACGAAAAGTACAAAATGGCACTATGACTATCAAATTAAAAAGTGGAGTGTTTACTCTCATACTTCATGTTTTCCCAATGATCTGTCCACTAGTAAAGATACTATAAACATTTGAATTAACAAACCCCCATGAAATTACATTATTAAAACATTAATGAAAAGTAGAAAACAACTCCATGACTGCATCACACTAAAAATATGAAGTGTTTACTCTAATACTGCATATTTTCACAATGATTTTTCCACTAGTAAAGATACCATACTCATTTGAATTAACAATCTTTTTAGATCATCATCATCATCATCATCATCATTTTACATCTGCTTTTCCCTGCTTGCAAGGGATATTTCTGCTAAATCGTTAGAGATAGAGATAGACCCAAGCAGAGCTACAGCTTGAGTTCTGCCAATTAGAACATGACTTATTGATCTCTCAGCCACTTATCCATTGAAGATATAAATAGACGATGATTTATTGATTATAGAAAAATTATAATTGTCCCAAAAAATTTATTTTCACTCTACCAACATCAGAAAAATCACCAAACTATTTAACACCAATATTGCTCAATATCTTTTAACAACTACTTCACATTTATTGTTGCCTAAGCTGAAAGCAAATGAAAATGTTAACTTCAGTCGATAGGCTTCAAACATTTAACCCTTTAGCATTTAAACCAGCCATATCTGGCCAGAACTCTTTCACCTCTTTCTGTTCAAACCGGCTATAACCAGCTGCTCATACCAATGTCAAGGTATTGTTTTCAAAATAAATAATATCAAAATCTCATAGATTCAATATTATGTGAGATAAAGCCTTTACTCTGAAAATATGATAGTATATATAGAGTAATATAAATGCTAAAGGGTTAAAGAGGACTTTCATGTTGCATAAGCATTTTTGACAATAAAATCTGATGTGCAAGCACTTTTTGTGCCAATATTTCTGCCTATTTTACTACTCATCATTCCACCAAGCACAAAACAGATTTTCTTTACAGACGCAAAGGATCTTTTGTTACTGTGATCAGAGTATCACATACTTCTTCATCAATAAAATTCTGCCACTTCTATAGTTTCATCACTCAGATGTAGTATATGTGGGAGTTATCGCAATTCTTCAGTCACTAATGATGCTGCATCCCATATTGAAGAACTATTGGTGCCTATTACTTATTTCATCTGTAAAATAACAGGTTAGATACTAGTATATATAAACATATTGTTGTATGTCTTTGTCATCTATCTTTGTTACAGCTTGTTGAAGAAACCAAATATCATTTATTCCTTGTGTAAAATACCAGGTTAAGTACTAGTATATATAAACAATATAAAGAAACCAACTCAATTTATAACAAAGCAAAAATCTCAATTAAATTCCTCTCTATTCGTAACAAAGACTGGAACATTCTGAAATATACACTAAATCTAATTGTTTTGCATTTTTCTGTTTCCAATTAAATATTAAGGCCTAACAAATGTTAGAATGAATTAATTTCCTGGTTTGCTTTCCTGTGTCTGTATTCTAATTCTAAACTATATTCAGAGTTGGTGAGCTTAGCACAACAACTCTGAAACTGACACATATACAACTCTTCCTCAACAAATATTAGTGACGTTTCATACTCTACCTTCTTTTTATTAACGAGAAGACAAAATAGTAATATATAATATTGCATTATATTATAATATATCATGTGGATTGGCAGAATCAGTAGAGTGTTGGGAAAAATCCCATTATGGTATTTGTTCTGGCTCTTTACATTCTGAGTTGAAATCCCATCAAGGTCAACTTTAACTTTCATCCTTTTGGGATTGATGAAATAAAATACCAGTCAAGTAGTGGTGTTTATTTAATCAACTTTGCCCATCTCCCAAATTTGCTGGCTTTGTGCCTAAATTAAAATTCAATAGTCCTGGATTCAATCTCATTGCAAGGCATCTTGGACAAGTGTCTTTACTATAACCTCAAGTCAACCCAAAATGGATTATACCAATTATTTGAAAATCTAGCCTGTGTCACATATTGTGTTAAGCTGAATTGACTTGGGAATTACATGAAAGCTGCATGTATCTGTGGAATACTCAGCCACTTTCACTATAATATAAAATGGATTGTACCTGTAATTTGAAGGTCCAACATGTGTTACATATTAAGCTTGGGAATTAAGGAGGCCACATATCTGTGGAATACTCAACCATCTACATGTTAATTAGAGTCAGATATTCAATTTATCAAACAACTAAATGCTCATCATTAAATAGATGAAGATTGCATCATCATTGTTACATAATCATAATAGAGTTACAGCTATAAAAAAGAACCCCATCTTCATCTTATAAAAACATGACTTGGCTGTGTGATTAAGGAGTTTGCTTTGCAGCTACATGGTTTCAGTTTTAGTCCCACTATGTGATACTATATACAAATGTTTACTACTAGAGCTTCAGAGTGGCTAATGCCATGTCAGTGAAATTTGGTGGCCCAAAACTGAAGAAGTCCATCATATATATATAATTGTTTCTACTTTAGGCACAAGGCCAGCAATTACCCAGTACATTACTGGTACTTTATTTTATCGACCCCGTAAGGATGAAAGGCAAAGTTAACCTCAGCGGGATTTGAACTCAAACCGTAAAGGGACGTAACTATGCTAGAAAGCATGGCGTCCAACCCTCTACCGATACTGCCAATTCACCGTCCATCATATATATATAATATATATAGATATAGGCATTCACATCTATCTTTGTATCTACCTACACACACAATGTGCAACCTTAATACACCAAAACTGTAGTGATTTCCAGAGGTTGACTGCGAAGGGACATTTTTTTCTGTTGTTTTTGTCCTGTGTGCCCCCTGTTTTTGATTCATATTTCTTATAGATTTAGCCATGCAAGCCTTTTTAACATCTCTCAAAAAATAAACTTTTAACTGTCGGATACCTATCTTCCTTCCTTTCCTTTGCCTCCCTATCATTTTTCTTTGTCCTCAACTATATAGTAATCCTTAACTGTATAGTAACGTATGTTGATCCAATCTTTCACATCAATCAAAACGGTTTTAGGTGTGGTAGATCTACACTTGCACAGATTTTGGCCTTGAGAAGAGTAGTGGAAGAGATGAGACAAATAGCTCTAGTTTTTGTTGACTTTAGAAAAGCTTTTGACAGCATAAACAGAAACATTCTGTTTGAAATTCTACCCTTGTATGGCATCCCAGCAAGACTTGTGGAAGCAATTAAGGCTCTGTATCTCAACACAAGTGCCAGTATCATCACCCCTGATGGCCCAACAGAGTTCTTTGACATCTCAGCAGGAGTGCTGCAAGATGACACTCTTGCCCCATTCCTCTTTATCATTGCACTAGACTATGCCCTGAGACTCTCCATTGACAAAATCATTAACAAAGGTATAACCATCAAACCCCACTTGAGCTCTAGGCACCCCTCCAAACATCTCACTGACCTCGAATTTGCAGATGACATTGCACTTCTTGCAGATTGCCTAGAAAATACACAACAATTTTTGACATCTCTCCAGGAAGCAGCCGCCTTGTTGGCCTTCATCTCAACGAGGGTAAACCAGAGTACATATCAAATTGTACAGGCAACAGGATCAAAGCAATCAATGGCAGTGATATCAAGCAAGTCAAGGATTTCAAGTATCTTGGGTCCTGGATCATGGACTCTGAGAAGGATTTCACCACAGAAGGGCCCAAGCATGGTCAGCTTGCAACAAGATGGATCGAGTTTGGGGCTCAAATCTTTCCAACCACACCAAAATCAGACTCTTCCAAGTAACAATTCAACTAATCTTGCTATATGGAAGTAAAACATGGACACTTTCATCCAAACAACAAAAGTGCCTTGATGGCACTTACACTCGCCAGCTTCAACACATTCAGAACATAAGCTGGCGACATCTGACTTTGAGAGAAATATATGCCGGCCTACCACGCATATCTGATGTTGTACGTAAAAGGAGAGTAAGATTTGCTGGCCATTGCCATTGTGCCACCTATGAGGTTGTGTCTCCATCAATGCTTTGGAAACCACAAGCAGTTACTAATAACAGGGGTCACATGCTCTCCTATCCTGATGTCATCTCTAGAGATACTGGTATTGAAATCCAGAACTTGGCAACGGCAATGAACGACAGACCCACGTGGAGATCAATTGTTGAGTTCATTCCGGCAGAGGCCGCCGGATGATGATGATGATGATGCCATACTGGATACACTTAGCTTTTTGAAAATTTCCCAGCCTAGTTTCAAAGCATGACAGGCCAGCTGGCCCAGACAGACATGAGGGAAGTAGATATCTAAGGACTATGTCGATGTACACCCTTACCCATCACCACACCCCTGATACACCTTTCCTGTCCAACCCATGCATGCACACATGGAAAGCTGAACATACTGTATAGTTGTGGTGTTGGTGCTACAATAACAAAAAGCACCCAGACAACCCTATAAGGTGGAGGTACTGGTGCTAGACAAAAAAACACCCAGTTCACCCTGTAAAATGGTTGTACTGATGCCATAACAAAAACTACTTTATTGAATGGATGAGAAAGTGGTGGGGGTGGGGGTGGGGATGGAGCAGGATGACCACTTTACAGTGTGGGCAGGGTGCTTTTTGTTGTGACACATACACGACCACCTTACAGTGTAGGCTGGGTCCTTTTTGTCATGACACCTACATGACTACTTTACAGTGTAGGCTGGGTCCTTTTTGTCATGACACCTACATGACTACTTTACAGTGTAGGCTGGGTCCTTTTTGTCATGACACCTACACGACCACTTTACAGTGTGGGCTGGATATGTTTTGTCCTCAGTGTAAAGAGGATGTGGGCAGGAGTGGGTGGGTGTTGGTATAGTGGCCTACTAGGTGAATGTTTGAGTATGTGCACATGGCAAGACGTGTCTTCTATATTACTGTGTAATGCCAAGTCAGAAAAAGAAAAAAAGAGACACCATACTTCTATGATGGATGGGCTCTGGGAAATGGTCCAGCTACCAAATTGGTCCTTTCAGTGCTTGGCTTGTATGTCTGCCTCTACCCTGTTGAACAACCGACGATCGTGTCTTCCTCTATTATTGTTCCTGAACAACAGCAAAAACCAATGACTGTAGCTTCCGCTACTACTCCTTTTAAAGGACTTCATCAACAACAACAACCCATGTCTTCCTCCCCCGTTACTTTTCAACAACAACTGACGACTGTGTCTTCCCCTACCATGCCTGTTGAAGAAGAAGAACAACAACAACAAAAATCGACCGTCAATACAGAGTTTGTGGAAATACGGCAAATGATTTCCACTTTAAGCCGAGAAATAGCAGGAATCAAATCAAGCGTTTGTGTAGAACCTCACAATGAAGGATCTTACCGGAGTGCCTTGCTAAAAAATCCCCGCGTACCTCTTGCCGAATCTAGATGCATTGAGAATGCTACAAAGTGATTGCCATTGGTGTTCCAGAAGACATAGTTGATCTTCAGACATTTTCTGCCAGTTCATGCAAAGACTTGGATTGTGCTCCCCTGAAGAGTGCTCTATGCCTTGCCCGACCAGGTCCAAAACCCAGGCTAATTAGACTGTCTTTTTCGAACTCAACTGAGGCATGTTCATATCTTTTGGCCTCTGATAAAGCTAGGCGTGAAAGTCAGATTGCCTTCCGAACACACCCTAGTCTTCCACCTGATGTCTGCTCAAAGCTGCCTGCTGCAGCTTCCTTAAACCGCAACTCAGCAGAACATGAAAGTTTCAGTCTACATGATGATGGGCAGATATGGAAGTTTATTAAGGCTGGTGAAACATGGAAAAGAGATACCAGCTGGTCTGAAAACACCATACCCACAACAACTGACAATAAAAAAAACTGAAAAAACTCTGGGAAAGAAAATCAGAACAACCTGCCATCCCCTGCACATAATCATAGACTGGAATCAAGGTACAAATTGTTGTCCATGAATGCACATAGTCTATGCAATAAGATACATCTTTTTGACTCCTATGTCAAAAGTATCAACCCTGACTTCATTAGAGTCACAGAAACATGGGCACATTCCTTACTCTGTGATGGGGTTTTCAGCAAAACTGGCTACAACGTGTTCCGTAAAGACCGCATTAATCGTCCTCATGGTGGTGTAATGGTCTATGTTCGGTCTAATTTTTCAACAAGTCCTTGTGTTGATTTGAACCAATCACAGCAAGAAGTATTTTTCTGCGATATACGTATGACCATGTCAACACTGCTACTTGGAGTAATTTACCGTCCCCCAAATTACCTTCAGGAAACTCAACTTTGTAATATTCTCAGAACTGCTGCCAGGAAAACAGCCACTTATGTTTTTATTGCAGGAGACTTCAATTATCCTGAGATTGACTGGGAAACCTTTCGTTGGCCGCAAAGTGCAAATGACTTCCTTGAGCTAGTGCTGGACTTGAACTGGTCCCATGTAGTCACCTCCCCAACAAGAGGTGACAACACTTTGGACCTACTCTTCACCACTACCCCTGAAATGATTATTAGTGTTACTACTGAGGAACCTTTAGGTGACTCTGATCATGCTATGATCATTGCCAATCTGTCCCACATGGGCAGTAACAGACTGGAACTGTTACTGCACCGAGCTGCAACGTCCAAACTGGCTTGAATTTTACGACTCTGGAGATGTCAACACTGTACTCCAGAACATCCTGAACTCAATATGGACAGCATGTGCAGCATTGGTGCCACGTAAGCAGAAAAAATATCCCAAAAGTGCAATTTGGGAGACTGCAACAGTCTGTCTTGCCAGAAAAAAACATTGTAATGTTGAATGTGAGAACAAACTGCATAAATCAGAAATCAATAGCAAAAAGCAAAATAAATCATCCAAACCATCTCAAGCTGGTGACAAAGAACGCAGTGCTTCAATTTGAGCAGTGCATAGCCCAACCCTGACAATAAGGTGTTCGGGAAGTATGTTCGCTCAAAGGAGAGGCCTCACTCTCTAGTTGGTCCTCTTTGCAATCCCCACACAAGCCAGGTTACTGATGACTCCAAGGAATGCGCAGAACTCATTGCTGAATGCTATGCAGGCATTTTCACTGTTGAAGACCAGAGTGTACCATCTCCACCACCTCTGACATCAGATTCTATTACAACTATGGAATTTATACCTGCAATGCTGCGACGTCACCTTAAAGATAAACGCAACCATGCCTCTCCTGGTCTTGATGGTGTTACGTAGCTGCTTCTGAAACATGGTGGGTACTTCCTTCTGCACCAGTTATCACGCTTCTTCCAATTCTGTCTCAACAACGGTGCTACTCCAGAGCAGTGGAAAACTGCTAGTGTCACTCCGCTGTTCAAAAAGGGTGACCGCACACCACCTGTCAACTATCATCCAGTCAGTCTTATTAGCTGCATTGTCAAACTAATGGAATCCTGGAACTCTCACAGTCTTAGCCGGTCCTCGCAATTTGAATTTATCCCTAACTCCAGCTATTGTGATCAACTTATCGAGTTTCTTGAAGACATCACCCAGATCACTGATGGGTGGATGTTGTTTATCTTGACTTTGCTAAAGCTTTCAATTCTGTACCATACAAAAGACTTATGGCAAAACTCTCTGCAATGAGTGTGAAGGATGATCTTTTTAACTGGTTGAAGTCCTTCATTCTCAGTCGAAGAGAGGTAGTTATGGTTCTAGGACAGCTTCCTCACTGTATGAGATGTCATCTGGTGTACTACAGGCATCTGTTCTTGGCCCCCTTTTATTTGTGGCATATATTAATGAAATAGATGCCAACTTAAAGAATGCCACAGTACTGAAATATGCAGATGATATCAAGCTTTACCTTGAGATAAAAAGGACAGATCCTGAACACTATAGATCTTGCTTGCAGTCTGACATGGACACAATGCAACAATGGATCACTCAAGTTGCCTGTGGACTAGTGTACCACCATGCATTTTGGGAGTAAAAACCCAGCGTCCACATACTCCCTCCACAACACTAATATCAAGAAGTCTTCTTGTGAACGTGACCTGGACATTACGGTCAGCAGCGATTTGCGTTGGATGAAGCACGTCTCTAAAATTGTCAAGAAGGCCGAGGGTGTCTTAGCATCACTCAGCAAGACATTTGTCAGCTGCTCTCCAGCTATCTATTTAAAGCTGTATATAGCTATGGTGCGGCCACACTTAGAATTTGCATCACCAGTCTGGCAACCCTATCTTGTTCAGAACATTGACCGCCTGGAAACTGTTCAGAGATGTGCAACCAAGCGAATACCCTCCATCAGGTATCTACCATACTCTGAATGCCTTGCTTCCCTGGGCATGGATACATTGAAGCTCCGACATCTGGCAACTGACTTGATAAACACTCACAAAATTATTAACCATCTTGCCAACAACAACCCTAAGCACCTTTTTGATTTCCATGTGTCTAACACATTTGGGCATGCCAACAAAGTCAGAAAACAGCACAGCTCCGGAAACATTTTTTTATGCTCAGAGTTGTTGAAGCATGGAACAAACTACCTGCATCAGTTATTAGCTGTCGAGACACTGTATCCTTTAAAACCTCCATGCTTCCTGATATTCGCCAACACTACACCTGATATCCCCCCCTCCCCATACACACGCACACATGTATTTCATGACTCGTGCACTGTTCATTTTCCTGACATTTGTACATTATTCTATGTACTATACATGCACCTTTGATGAGTTGTAGTGCACCTAAGCACTGTACTCAATAATTTCATTCATTATTATTATTATTATTTTATATTTATATATATGTAAACAAGATTGGTGAACTTATTGGGAAATTTGAAATTATAGTCAGCACAATGTAGATAACTAATACTAATATTTAATCCCTATAAATAATAGTTGAGAAAATCAGGTAAAATATCCCTGGTGATGGAAAGTAGTGGACAGAAAGACCTGTAGGGAATCAGATCATGCATCTCCTGTATGTTGAGCACTCAGCTGGCATACTAGAGATGCAAGGTTCAATTCCCCACTAGTGTCTCTGTCCATTTTTTTCATTATAGCCATCTGCATTGTGGCAATTATATTTTCAAATTTTTCACACATTCATGCATACACATGCATACACACACGTGCACACACACACATATACAAAATATGCAGTAAAATATGGAGATGGAGGGTTTGGAAGCAAAAGGTCTTTCAGTTAAATATAGATTTAGAAAGGCCCTATGGGTAGCATTTGATGAGAAGGGTGGCGAGCTAGATTTATATAAGGTAGAGGACAATTGGGAATTCGTGCATGACAACCTTCTGCAAATTATTGATGAGACTTGTGCCTGGAGCCAGACACAGGGTGATCTGGTGGGGGAACAGCAAAGTGGATAGAGCCATTAAAGCCAAAAGATAGACATGGAAAAACTGGAAAATTGGGGATAGCAGAGACTGGTACCAGGTAGCTAAGAGAGAAGCTAGACAACAGGTATACATAGCTTGGAAAGAGGCTAAAGAAAGAAAGTTTGCCAATGTTTTGCAAAGTGAGGATCAGAGATGTGAAGTGTTCTGCATTGCAAGGCAGTGTCAGTGTGAATTGAGATGTTGTGAAAAAAATGTGTTCGAAATGACACTGGTGCACTTAGCACCACTGATGCTCAAAAAGAAGAGGCCTGGAAATATTACTATGAGAGATTGATGAATGTAGAAAATGAATGGGAGGAAGAAGACTACCCCTAACTTACCCAACAGAATTGCCAGCTTTTAAAGTAGACAGTTATAGGGCCAAAGACGCAATCAAGGAGATGAAGAATGGTAAAGCTGCGGGACTGTTAGAGATAGTTGCCAATATGCTAAAAACATCAAGAGAAGTATGATCTGAACTAGTAATCTGTATAGTCAATCAGGTAGTACAGGACGGAGTCATATCCAATGACTGGTGCAGTAATACAATCATAAATTGTTACAAAGGTAAAAGGTGATGCTCTAGAAAGGAGAAACTATAGAGAAATAAAACCAATGGACCCAGTGATGGAAAGAGTTATAGTACAGCTAATTAGGAGAAGAGTCAAATTAAATGAGATGCAGTTCAGTTTCATGTCTGGAAAAAGTACTACAAATGTCCTCTTATTAGTGAGGCAACTACAAAAGAAGTTCTTAGCCAAGAATAAGTCACTATACCTAGCTTTTGCTAATCTATGAAAGGCCTTTGACAAAGTACCTTGATTTATTATCTCGTGGTCCTTAAGGAAATTAGGTGTAGATAAATGGCCTGTGAGAGTCATGCAAGGGTGCAAACCATGTACAGAGGGGCTGTCAGTAAAGTAAGAGTAGGAAGTGAGTTTAGTGAGGAATTCAAGGGACAGGTAGGTTCATCAGGGTTCAGTTCTTAACCCACTGCTATTCATTATAGTTCTCCATTCTATAACAGAGGAGTTGAAGACTGGCTGTCCATGGGAACATCTCTATGCAGATGATCTGGTCCTTACTGCTAAATCCATAAAAAAAACTAGAGAACAGAAACAGATTTGGAATCAAATGGTCTTAAAGTAAACTTAGCCAACACTAAAATGCTAGTAAGTAGGAAAGACAATAGGGCCCTCAGAGAAGTGGTTCTGAATTATATGTAGAAAATGAGTAGGCATAAACTCTATAAGCTGTGCACAATGTAAATCTTGGGTACACAAGAAATGTAGTGGGATAACAGGTAAACTAACAGGAAAGCAAGACTTCATATGTAGAAGGTGCACATGAGTAATCGAGGGGAAGAGTGTCATTGATATAAACCTCTTCAAGTCACAGGAAGGATCCATAGAAGTAGTTGATAGCTTCTGCTATCTAGGCAACATAGTTAGAAGCAGAGGAGGATGCTCTGAGAGCATAGAATAAGGATAAGATGGAAAAGGTTCAGAGAGTTACTCCCACTGTTGACCACAAAAGGTTTCTCCCTATGTACAAAAGGACAACTGTATGATGCCTGTGTGCGAAGTGGAATGCTTACATGATAGTGAAATATGGACAATAAAGGCAGAGGACATACATAGACCAGAGAGAAATGAAGCAACCATGCTTTATTGGATATGCAATGCAAAAATGTGAGAGAAAGGCAGAGCTTGGATGAGCTGGGGGAGAAGCTGGGTTTAAGAGGAATCTGAAGTGGTGTGCAGCAGGAGAGAAAACTGTATTGGTACAGATATGTGATGCACAAGAATGATGATCGCTGGGTGAAGAAGTGCCAGGAAATCCCAGTGGAAGGAAGCCACAGTAGAGATAAACCAAGGAAGATCTGGTGAAAGCTGATCTCAAATCACTGAGACTTACAGAGGAGATGGATGACAAAGTAACATGGCAAGTGGAGAGACACTCTGCTGAAAAGGACCCATCCAATCTATGCAAGCATGGAAAAATGATGATGATGATGATATACGTATATATATTCAGAGTGTTCCAAAAAAATGCATACATGCTTTGACTAGAATGCTGTTGAAGTGTGTATACATTTTTGGGGTCATCCTGTATATATATCAACCCTTATTATTATATATATATATATCAACCCTTATTATTATTATATATATATATATATATAAAACTGAGGATGTCTGTCTGTGTGTGTGTGAGTTTGAATCCCTAAAACTAGAGAACCACCCAACCGACTGTTTTCAAACTTTACAAATGTAATACTTATGTTTCAGGGAGTGTTCTGAACAAAAAAAAAATTCAAATTTGCAATGCCCTAGGGACCGCATTAGGCGATTTAACGATCTCTCTCTATAAATCTTAGTCTTACTCTTTTTAGATAGATACATACATATAACGTCGCGCCCTTATAATATTTGTCTGTATGTCTGTTGTCTGCATTACGTCACTTCCCTGAGGATGTCTGTCTGTGTGTGTGTGTGTGTGTGTGTGTGTGTGTGTGTGTGTGTCTGTGAGTTTGAATCTCTAAAACTCGAGAAGTACCCAACCGATTTTTTTCAAACTTTACATGTGTATTACTTATGTTTCAGGGAGTATTATGCACATATATTCAGCTTTTTGATCTCCTAGGGCCCGCATTAGGTGACAAACTGCATTTTAAAAGCTTTTTAAGGGGTTTTTTGAGGCGTTACGTCAGACCGATTTCCTTGAAATTGTAACTATGTATTAGTCAGTCTCTTCTTCATACCGTGAGCAAAGAAAATCCAACTTTTTTATGACCTAGGGCCCGCATTAGGTGAAAAACTTCATTTTGTTTTCAGCCTTTTAGGGCTTTTTTGAGGCGTTACGTCTAGCCGATTTTCCCGAAATTTCAAGGCATATTATGCACATAAAAAAAATTATTTTCTTGATCCCCTAGGGCCCGCATTAGTTGAAAACCTGCATTTTTCCTGCTTCATTGAGGAACATCTTAAAGATTATCCAGCCATCAGAGTTTATTTTCTTTACATATTGTCCAGGCATGCAGCTTTTCCACGATTAGGTCTGTTGGCGGCCCGCGTTCCAAAATACCTTATCCCGTGCAACGCCGGGTACCACTATATATATATATATATATATATATATAAACGGAAAAAATGAAACGAAATTTCATTTCCCACTCTTAGTACGGCTGTTACTTAAATATAAGTATGTACACGTACATACATATATGTATACAGACGTACAGTAGTATGTATATATATATACATACATGCACACATATATATATGTACGTATGGATTCACCGAACATTTATTATAATGCTATGTGTGTTTGTAAACAAACATCCCGTATTAAGCCGTAGTGTCTAGCAACCATCGTTGCTCGTTTGTTCAACACTGACAAAGGAACGCTATACTAGTTTCAAGCTTATTAGCTATCGTCAGCAACGTATACCTTCCTGGCAGATTGTTGAACGTATATACTTACCTTATGCATATTAACGGCTGAGTAGCCCAATTTGCATATCGAGTGGGTTAATTGACCGGGTGCACCGAAAACGATAAACGGAAAAAATGAAACTAAATTTCATTTCCCACTCTTAGTACGGCTGTACTTAAATAGAAGTATGTACACGTACATACATATATGTATACAGACGTACAGTAGTATGTATATATATATATACATGTACACATGTATAATTATATAATATGCATAAGGTAAGTATATACGTTCAACAATCTGGCAGGAAGGTATACGTTGCTGACGATAGCTAATAAGCTTGAAACTAGTACAGCGTTCCTTTGTCAGTGTTGAACAAACGAGCAACGATGGTTGCTGGACACTACGGCTTAATACGGGATGTTTGTTTACAAACATATCGAGCATTATAATAAATGTTCGGTGAATCCATACGTACATATATATGTGTGTGCATGTATGAATATATATATACATACTACTGTACGTCTGTATACATATATGTATGTACGTGTACATACTTATATATATATATATATATATATATATATGAACGAGTAGGACCCCGACGGCTGAGCTCAAGCCGTTTCGACGGCTAATTCTGGACTAAATGAACATTTTTATCCTGGTACATGAATAGCCGAGCTTCTCAGGGGGTAATTACATATATGGTAAAAGTGGTTGTTGTCACAAGGATTGGTCAAAAGTTTGTTGTTGAGACACATAATTCTATCATGGCAATTTGTGGAAGGAAGGGGTAGCTGAACTTGCCAGTAGAAGAAAGAGGGAGAGTGAGTGGAAGAAACCCAGTCGTGCGTTGATAGTGCCAACTACAGCAGGATCCTAAGGGTAGGAGGTCAAGAAAGTATACTAGGGAGGGGGAGAGGGAGGAAGTCGAAACAATAAGTGAATCAATATGGAGTAAATATATAGAAGAATAATAAGAATGTTAAAAATATAAAAAAACAATTTCTGGTTACTATTCCCTTACCACAATCATCAAGTCTCTCACTGGTACTGCCAAACTATAGAGAAGTTTAATAGGTGGGACGGAATTGTAGTGAAAGAATTTTATGAGTTAGTAGTAATCCTCCAAATCTATCTTACAGTGACAGGTCAACAAGTAGGGGGCCAAAATACTAAAGAAACTACTACGAGATAATAATTCAGAGTCCCGAAACTAATACGAAATAATAATTCATAATAATAATACGATATATAAGGGTGCCGCTACGATACAAAAATTCTAATACAAACTACATAAATGTTCGTACGATATATATGAAAATTTTGATACGAAAAATTAATTCAGAATATATATGTGTGTATGTGTATGTGTGTGTGTGAAGGCGCATGGCTTAGTGGTTAGAGCAGTCGGCTTGCAATCGAAAGGTTGTGAATTCAATTCTCGGACCGGGTGATATGTTGTTTCCTTGAGCAAGACACTTTATTTCACGTTGCTCCAGTTTACTCAGCTGAAAATGAGTACCAGCAATAGCTGGAGGTTTAACCCTGCGATGGACTGGCGTCCTGTCCAAGGGGGAGTCTTGTACTCTCAGTCGCTTCACGCCATGAAACCGGGATAAGCACCGGCCAAATGAGCCTTCTGGTTTAAGACAGACTTTAGACTTACGGCCTGCCCGCCCAGCCAGTGGGATGGCGCGTCATCATATGGCTAAAACAGCACGTGATATATATATAGAGAGAGAGAGAAAGAGAGAGTGGCGGTACAATGAGGTATATCCGAGGCATGGTTATTGCTAGTTGAAAACTATATATAAGTGTAAGAGAGTGTGTGTGTGTGTTTGCGTTTATGTCCCCTAGTGGTTTAAGAAAAAGAAATCAATAAAATAAGTCCCATACATCCAAAATATGTAGAGTAATATGATAGACTAAATCTCTTGAAGGTGGAGCTCAACACTCTAATGACTGAAACAATTAAAAGAATATAAGAACATATTTTATTTAGTTGTTTTGTTGCTGTTGTTGTTTTCAATTCTGTATTTAAATTAAATAATGGTTTCCAAGGCAAGCAATTTTTAGTGGGAGGAGGTGGAAAATAAATAATATCGACCCCAATATTTGATTAGTACTTTATTTTTCTGACCTCGAAAAGATGAAAGACAAAGTTGACCTTGGTAGGATTTAAATTTAGATTTTAAAGTTTCAGAAAGGGTACAAAGCAATATGTCTGCTTCACATTAAGAATCGAAATCTTTACTGCAAAACTGCAAATTTTCGCAACAATCTATCAACTAGTAAATAAATATACTACAAACATTCGTATTAGCAAATCCATTTTTAAGATATATTTAACAAGCCAAAATAATGATGTTATTTGTCACCCTAGTGGTTTTAGCATGTTTTATCACTAGCATTATTTGAATTGGATCATATAAAAAAAAATCTAAGTGATTAATTAATCGATACCCACTCAAAACAAAAAAGTTTGTGTTTATTACAAATAAATATTAAAAAATTAAATACGTTGCCTATTATATACTTATTTGAGGGGCGAAGGGGCAAAAAAATCTAAGCAGTTAAAGGGAGGCTACTCTGTAATTTCAAGCATTTTCTCTCCATCTGTCTCCATTTTCAAGGTGTTGTATACCAAGTATGCAGCCAGTTATAAACCACGAATAATTATAGACAGTGACGTCTATTTAAACGTGGAAGATATAGGAGAACGTGAAGAGGTCCAACAACATCCGGGTGCCAATGAACTTTACAAAAGAAATAATTGTTTCTACTATTGGCACAAGGCCAGCCATACAGTACATTACTGGTACTTTATTTTATCGACCCCGTAAGGATGAAAGGCAAAGTTAACCTCGGTGAGATTTGAACTCAGAATGGCAAGAGCCGTAACTCTATGCGTCAAAGCATGGCGTCCGACCCTCTACCGATACTGCCAATTCACCGCCCTTTACAAAAGAAATAATTGTTTCTACTTTTGGCACAAGGCCAGGAATTACCCAGTACATTACTGGTACTTTATTTTATCGACTCCGTAAGGATTAAAGGCAAAGTTAACCTCGGCGGTATTTGAACTCAGATCGTAAAGGGATGTAACTCTTTGCGTCAAAGCATGGCGTCCGACCCTCTACCGATACTGCCAATCCACCGCCCTTTACAAAAGAAATAATTGTTTCTACTTTAGGCACAAGGCCAGCAATTACTCAGTGCATTACTGGTACTTTATTTTATCGACCCCGTAAGGATGAAAGGCAAAAGAAATAATGAACGACGATTGGTGACATGTATATTGTCTTAAATCTGTTCAACATGTGATAACATGCAAAAAGAGACACTAATCCCAACCCTACCCACGCACACACTTTGTGGGAGAAGGCAGCCATGTCTGCTTTTTATGAGATATGGTTGATGTCTTTAATTGTATAATCCATAGGTCCGGGTGTAAGGTCCCTTTCGGTCATAACTGCTGACTATGAGTTTACACTTATAGAATACTTGCTTGGGCAAAGTGTTTTTTTTTAATTTCTAAGAAAACCAACCGACACCCAAGCATGCAAGTCTCCTTACACCACCAATGCGTTGTCCAAAGGAAAGACAAATGCTGATAGTTCTTGAAACCAGTAACGTCGCATCTCATTTTTGCTAGTTGTGTGGACTGGAACAACCTGAAATAAACTATCTTACTCAAAAACACGTGCCACTCGGTTCAAGAATCAAACACAAAACCTTACGATTGTAAGCCCAACACCCTAACCACTAAGTCATATGTTTTCACTGATCTGGAATATTTGAGAAATTAGCATGTTTTCCTTTGAAGACATGACAATTACTCTAGTGCTGATACCACAATAAAAAACACCCAGTAGCCAAAAATAAAAAAAAAATCAACGCCAAAATCTAGAATGTTTGAACAAGACATGGTTCACTGATTCATCTCGAACTATAACAACTTGTCCAACTTATGCTAACACGAAATACTACGTGTCTAACTGAAGCAACATAGTTGTGAGTGAAAGATTTAGGGGGATTAGGTATTGTGAGCTTTGGCTGAGTGAGGGAATGTGAACAGACATACCAAGGAAGATTGTTTAAATAACATTCAGGGCTTTTAATCGATCAGGTGTGAAGCATGATTACTGCAAGGAATAATCTATCTAAAACTGATTTATCTTTAATTGAAGGGACTAGAGAGTTTGTGGTATGCAGTGAAAATATTTGTGACAAGCTTCTTTTATTAGAGAGTGGTCAGAGGATCTGATGGAGACTGAGGTAATGGTAGCTAAGTATATACATCATCATCATCACCATTTAACTTCTATTTTCTATGATTGTATAGGTTAAATAGGTTCTGAGACTAGGCAGGTCAGACAACTATGTTTTGCTCACATGTTCCATTTTTGACTCAGTTTTCTACAACTGGATGCTCTTCCTAACACCCATCAATTTGCATGTGGGCAGGGTGCTTTTTTTCATGGTACCAGCTCTACCATCTGACAAGGTGAACTGGGTGCTTTTTGTCATGGCATCAGCATTACCACCTTTCAGGATAGACTGGGTGCTTTTTATCATGGCACTAGCATTCCTACTTCACAGAATGGGCTGGGCTGAGAAAATATAGATGCCAATATAAAACAAATATTTGGACAAATTCTAAAGAAGAATATATTTCTTGCTTTGAAACAAAATAATTCTTGTACTATATCCTCTAGTGAGAACATGAGAATCAGACAACCAGATGAACTGTTTCAAACTAGTTGGGTTTCATTAAGTTTTAATACATTAAATTAAAAAGAACAACATATACTGTCATAGTTATATTGTTTATATATTGGTTGATATCAAGAATAAATCATTTGGTTGGGTAAATTTGGCAATTAGTGTATGAGGAAAATTGCATAATACACCATGAAATAAATAAACCCTTTTGATACCAAACTGCCCTAGTTTCTATAAGAAGTTTATTTTAAAGAGTTTATTAGAACATGACCCCCCCCCCCCCCATATAAAACTATGTTTCAACACATGATTTCAAATCAAAAACCTTACAAAACAAATACATCTTTGTCTATAAACTTTCCATCATATGTTTTTGTAAGAAACTTTATGTTCCAAACACCAGCTTGAGAAAGTTAATGATATTACTAAATTCCTCTAAATTCTTTATTATTTTCACAAGTATTTGAAAAAGAGGCAGTTTTTTTCATTAGAAATATGGTAACGAAAAGGTTAATTCATACGAATATAGTCAAAAAGTACAGGTAAAGGGTACTCTTGATAACATTTCCCATATTATTTCTCTGTTGAGTTTACTACATAATTCTTAGAATTTATATCAACCCAACTGAAACCAACTTAATTTAAAATGGAGACGGAAATATTTTGTATAGAGGGGGAAAAGTAATATATTCTAAGAAACACCAACATCTTAATGACTGCAATCAACCAGAAATAATTAGAAAATAACATTCAAACTTCTTTTCTTCAAAGCAAAAAAAAAATAATAATAATAATTTGTCATATAACGACAAATAAAGTAAAATACTTTTAATTTGAAAGCCAATATATAAAATGCAAGCTTTTCTATAAAGCTAAACTTTGGAATAATATATATAAATATGTGTGTGTGTATCATTATCATCATCATTTTACATCTGCTTTACAACACAGCCTCCATCCATATAAAGCATTCCTTCATTATCACCTCTGTGAGGTTCAGCATTTTGAGATCAGTTCTAATCCCCTGTGTCCTGGTCATTTTCAGTTTTAAATTACTGCAGCTTCATTCCACTGGCATCACTTGACACTCCTTCATCCAACATTAATCATCCATATGCCTCACAAGTCCATACCAGTGAAATCTTCTCTTCAACATTACATCTGTTTCTTCTCATACTCAGCTTTTCTTTCAGTTCATCCACACTATTGTTCATGCATCTTAACATTACATATCTTTGTTTGTAGAGAAAATCTCTTCTGTTCTTATTCTAGTTACTATGCAATCAGAGCAACCCCTTTCACTGATATACGAGTCACCTAGGTAACAGAAACTATCTACTAGTTCTAAGGTATATTCCTGGGATTGGAAAATGTTTATTTCACTGCTTCTCTTATTACACATTAAACCTGTGCATCTGTCACATACAAAGTCTATATTTTCTGTTAGTCTGCCTCCTATCCCACTACACCTCTTGTATACCTATACCTTACATTAAGTACATCATATAAAATTCCTACTTACTTCTTTTCTACATATTGAACATTTCTCTACTAACAGCACCTCTGTCCATGGTTTTCACTGCTCCCATAAACCACATGTTAAGGAACACTACATGGCAGATAATGAACCTCTGTCAAAAACCTAAATACAGTTGCTTGCAATTAGTTAGGAATTTATCCTGTAGTTGTCTTAGTGAGAAGAGGGCATCCATGGTGCCCTTTTTCATCACAAAACCAAACTGCATCATAATGGTTTGACTCTTTACTTAATTAGTTGTGCTAACACTCTGTTATTTTCATAAATTGATCAATCAGCTTTGTGTTTGTGGTTGCTCCTTTCTAGAGGATAAGCTTTTCCCTTACAGCAATTAATAGCTATATTGCTATGCAGTCATTGGGTAACAGTGATATGTATTTCTTGATTGACTATGTGGGTGTGTAGCTCAATTCCTATCTCTAATGGTCCAGCAGCTTCTCCATTTTTCATTTCTCTGACCCTATAACTGTATATTTTGATAGCCAGTTCCTTTGTAGGGTCAGCCGAGAGTAGTCCCTTTTCTTTTTACTTAATCTCCACATTCATCAACCTCACATTGTAGCATTTCCAGGCTTTTTTCTTCTGAGCATCAGTGAGGCTAAGTGTGCCTGTGTCATTTTGAACACATCTCTTCCCAATAACATCTTGATTCACACTGACACATTGCTTCACAATGTAGAACACCTCACTGTTAATCTGCTCAATGAGTCATATTATTAAACCTCTTGCTTTCTGCTTCTCTACTTGCTATGTCAACTTGTCATCTAGCTTCTAAAACCCTACATAGTATTGCTCTAAACTGATCTAAAAAGCTACTTGATATTGTTCTTTGATGTTGCTAGTTTTCCAGTCTTTCCATGCCTATATCTTAGCTTCAATGGTTCTACAGTACTGTTCATTCATCAAGTTACTTTTCATCTGGATGGTACCTTGTTTCAGCCACAGATCTCATCAGAAGTCTGAAGCAGTTGTCCTGCATGCTATACATATCTATCTCCCCCTCTCTCTCTAGTTTAGCTTGCAATTGAGAAGCAGGTAGCTTGACATCAGAGATGATAGACCTTTAAGGGTAAGTGTTTTATAATATCAATGGTCTAATACTGTCAATACTAATTTTTGCTTTATTAATCATATATTTTTAATATACTTAATTGTGAGCATTTGGCATCTTTCATTAGAGGCATGGGATGGTATACCGCTAATGTGAAGGCGCATGGCTTAGTGGTTAGAGTGTCGAACTTACAATCATGAGGTTGTGAATTCGATTCTGGACTGGGCTTTGTGTTGAGTTCTTGAGTAAGACACTTTATTTCATGCAGCTCCAGTTCACTCAGCTGTAGAAATGAGTTGCGACGTCACTAGTGTCAAGCTATATCAGCCATTGCTTTTACCTTGGACAACATCGGTGGTGTGGAGAGGGGAGGCTATATGCATGGGCAACTGCTGGTCTTCCATAAACAACCTTGCCGAGGGGAACTTTCTAGGTGCAAATCCCATGGTCATTCATGACCGAAGATCTTTACCCTTTACCTCTAATGAAGTAAAATAGCTAGTATTGACTTGGAGTGTTTGTGACTTGTACTATGTATGTTATGACTATGGGTTGTTGTTTTTGACAAAAGAAGAGAGTTGGGCTGTTGGTAAGAATTCCAGCTTGGGGAAAGGGATGAAAGATGGATGAGTTGCTGTCAAGGTCAGAAGTGGAAAGAGTTAGTGCCCTTGACTTTGATCACTTCCACTTAAAAGCATGTGTGGTCATTTTGTTGCTGTTTCTATAATTAACACACTGGAATCTTTGTTGGATAGTTCTGTACACATAGGGATTTGGCTGAGATATTTCAACAATTTTTTTGTCTATTGTTTATGTATTATATTTTATCAGTTAATGTTTAGTTTTTGTGCTGTATATTTTACTTCAATGTTATTTCTTTTTCTTTTTTATTCAATTCATAGTCTATTCATTGTTATTTAACTCTTTAGCATTTAAACCAACCGTATCCAGCCAGAATTTTCTTCCCTCTTTCTGTTCAAACCGGCCACTTATACTTATGTTTAGGTATTGTTCTCAAAATAAATATTATCAAAATCTCATAGATTCAATATTATGTGAGGTAAAGCCTTTACTGTGAAAATACAATAGTATATATAGAGTAATGTAAATGTTAATGGGTTAACTTTGGTTGGCATTTATATGTTGTTTAGTGTTAGCTTCTGAATCTAAACTATAATAAAGGAAGGTCTGTGGGATTGCGTACGTTTTTTTTTTTTTATCCCGTTTGTAAAATAAGTTGGATTACTTTGAATAAATAATGAATGAATATTACATAATTTATCTAAATTTCGTGGCTGTTGATTAAATATATTTTGTTTATTTAAAGATTCACTTCTGAAATGTCAACACTTCCGGTTGGCCCTCACTTAAATAAACATACTAATTTTCTCCTAATGCAGTTTATATATAATATCGTTTTTTAATGCATCATGGATTACGTTACTGATTAAATAAGAGAGTGTAACACAGTCTTCGTTCAATTTCTATGTATTATATATTGTCAATTACGATTTTATTTGATGTATCATATCTACATCTATATATACTTGCGTATATTAATATACACACTACACATACTAGCAGAAAACCACACGAGGGGTGGTTTTTCTGCTAGTTACTTAACGTGTCATGCTGTTTGAACAGCAATATATTTTTAATTTGAGTTGTTTGGGGTTTACTTTAATCTAGTCTTTTGATTTGAACTCCTGTTTATTGTTTGTGTGGAATTTTTCTATAATGTATCAGATTGGCAGGTTCAATATTATTTAGTGTTAGTTTCTGTTCAGTTTGGTGATTTAATTGTTGAGCCTGTACCTTCATTTCATTTTTTGTTTGGGTCTATTAGTTTGTTAAGTAGGATAGAGTTTAGATGAGATTAATAAAGGATTATAGAGTTTAGGTTTGGTCAGTTTGGATATTGGTAGTTGAGAATGTGGTTTACTTCAGTGTGCGTCTATATATATCGAGTTAGGTTCATTGGGAGTATATAGTTAGATATTATTTCTGGTGGTTATACTGATTATGTGTGGCTGCTGTACCAAATTATGTAATGGGGTAGTAGTCACTGCAGAGTAATACAGAAACTATGTAATATGATGGTTGCAGCCTAATGATGTCCATCATCTCCACACCAGTAATTGGTGCAGGTTAGTTGTGGTTTTTCTGGGAGGGAAGGTTGAGGCATGGTTTTGAAGGACTTGTTAGAATTCTACTTGATGTCTTGAATGGTATGTGTCTGGTGAGTGGGGTTGATTGTAGCAATATAATTTGCATTTGTTTCATTTTGAGAATAGCATGGTTTTGTTTAGATTTATGTATAAATTAGTGGTCTCAGACATCTGACAGTGGTTATGTTAGGGCACTGCTTTGATTTAGTTGATGGAGGCACATGGCTTAGTGGTTATAGCATTGACCTTGCAATCAAAAGGTTGTGAGTTCAATTCTCAGACCGGGCGATGTGTTGTTTCCTTGAGCAAGACACTTTATTTCACATTGCTCCAGTTTACTCAGCTGTAGAAATGAGATGATAGGGACTGGGGTCCATATCATTCCACTGCAAAGTGGTCGTGGAGGTGCCATGGCAAAAAAGCACCCAGCACTCACTGTAAATGAGGTTGGTGTTAGGAAGGGCATCCAGCTGTAGAAATCAAGCCAGAATCAGTTCCCGTCCCACCCTTGCAAGTGGACGTAAAATGAAATGAAATGAATGAAATGAATAACAACCAAAGTATTAATTTTTTCAAATTTGGTACTTTTTTTATCAATCTCTTTTTTGGCAAACCACTAGGTTACAGGACATAAACAGATACATACATACATATATATATGTATGTATATATATATATATATACACACATATACATATATAAATATTGTAAGGAGTTAGTGCCAATGGTTGAGTTCTTGCTATTGGGCACTAACTCTTTACAATACCTATATTATTCTACTTTCTCAAGTATTAAGCTGAACAAGTAAACTGGTAACTACCAATCTCTATATATCATCATCGTTTAATGTCCATCTTCCACACTAGCATGGGGGACTGTGGTTCACTCACACAGGACTAATTTTGGGTTGGTTTCTATGGCTACATGCATTTCCTAAAGCTAACTACATTAGTGTGTGCTGGGTGTTTTTTGTCGTGACACCTACACGACCACTATATAGTGTGGGCTGGGCTCTTTTGTCGTTGCTCCAGGGGAGCATCACTTTATGGAGGGGGTTGAGAACTTGGGAGGGGTGAAGATGCATGGAGAAATTGGGGACATAAGTATAGGGGGGGATAATTGCGAGGGAGGTTTATGGGAGGGGAGATGGTAAGGGAAGGTGATGTCTACTAGATACATGCCTCAGCCTGAGGATATTAGAGGGCGGGTCTTCTGTAATACTTCATAGCGCCAGAGGTCAGTCATGTCATTGCCTTAGTGAGGTGTAATTGAGCAAGGTCAGCTTTTATTACCTTATCCCAAGTCTTCCTAGGCCTGCCCACTGCATGGCTATCATCAACTTTGATCACTTTTGACCTTTATATATATATCATCATCAGTTTTACATCTATTCTTCCATGCTAGCATGGGTTAGACGAGTTGTCCTATTGTGGGCAATGTCAGGTCAGGTGACCATGTCTTGCTCATACAGAACTGATTTTGGCTGTTTCGACAACTGGGTGTCAACCTCATTTACCGTGAGTACTGGGTGCTTTTCGCCATGTCTCCTACACGACCACTTTACAGTGTGGGCTGGATGCCTTTTGTTGTGACACCTACACAAACCACTTTATAGTGTGGGTTGAATTCTTTTTGTTGACACTTAAACGACCACTTTATAGTGTGGGCTGGCTGCTTTTTGTTGTGATACCTACAAAACCAGTTTACTTTGTGAGCTGGGTGCTTTTTGCCGTGTCACCATCATGCTTATTTTACAGTGCGGGCAAGCCAAAATCAGTTCTGTAAGAGCAAGATATGGTCATCTGACCTATCTTGTCTCTTATCAGAACAACTCGTCTCTCATGCTAGCATGGAAAAAGAGACATTAAATGGTGATGATATATATATATACATTAACAATACAATTCGAAGGTTAGATTTCATAATTTCTTTAATTATGTAGTAGCCATGATACATAATTCTGTGGTGAAATAGTTCATCGTGATACCATGAAGCAATCCATAACATGCCGTCTTCAGATGACCCATTAGGTAATCCATTTATAAGGTATTGTAATGTATTGACATGGAGACAGACCTGCATTTGATGTTAATCCAAAGCCTGTCTCCATATAAATTTAAGATTCACGTTAATCTTACAGTGAGTGTTGGCAGGCATGGAGGTTTATTTTTCTATCGCCACGTTTACTTGGCTCTGGTTTTGAAGTTGATTGATGGTGTTACTGACAAGCACTTCCCCTGCCAAAACTGTATGTTCTTTTCCCCACTTTGGTGTGGCTATAGCAGCCATCAAATTTGTTGTGACCATCTACATTCTTATCTTTTAAGGGGTGCCAGTCATACTGTTTTATATGTTAGGATTTTATGGCATCAGGCAGCCAAGCATAACAGTCCTTAATAGCAAGTGTTTATCACTTGGAAAATTTAGGTTGATAATTTCCCTGACATTTGTATATTGTTCTATGTACTATATATGCACCTTTGACGAGTTGTAGTGCACCTGAGCACTTTACACAATAATTTCATTATAATAAGATATAGACATGGAATTTGGGAAACAATAACACTGGTCAACAAGTATTTGTCAAGGTGTACTCAGTGTAGTTTTTAATGCTGATTTCAAATATACAATTAGTTTTTTGACATCACTTACACTTTTCAAGATGAGAAACTTTTTGGTTTTAGCTCATGCATTATACAGAAATTCCAATTAATTACGTATATGCATGAATTTCATTTACATTATGGAAACATACCTTTAAAATAAACTACATTATTCATTGCTGCATAGTTTAGATGCAATATTTCATCATCTTAAATTAACCAATCAAGTTTTGTCTGATGAAATAGGTATTTCAACATCTCAAATTGTCCAGTCATAATTGGTCTGATGAAATATTTCATCATCTCAAATTCAATATAAGTATAACCGTTTGTATCTATTTCCTTACTTGTTTTACAGTGTTAACAATGTCAAGACAGTGTAGAAATTGTCCTGATGTGTTTTGTTATGTCTGTGGACAATTTATCGTGAAAGCTCAAAAACGTACAATAACACCAGAGATCGAGAAGATTTATAAGCTATACTTTGTCTGCCCTCTTGGAGATCAGGACAAGTTATGGGCACCACATTTTATCTGCTCAACTTGCTCAAATGGCTTACGTGACTGGTTCAATAAGAAGAAGTCCATGCCTTTTGCCATTCCAATGATATGGAGGGAGCTGAAAGACCATTTTAATGACTGTTATTTTTGCAAAGTAAATGTCACAGGATTTTCTATGAAGAATAGACACAAAATTGTGTATCCCAATTTAGATTCTGCAATGAGACCTGTGCCTCACAATGGAAGTCTACCAATTCCAGTTCTACCAAATGATGGTATTGAAACATCAGATGATGCTGCTAAGGAAGATTACGTGGCTGATGACGATAGCTTTGAACCTCAGAAATGTTCCCAAGCTGAACTGAATGACCTTGTCAGAGACCTATCCCTCTCAAAAGATAAAGCAGAACTGTTGGCATGAAGACTGAAGGAGAAGTATCTACTAGAGCACGGTGTTTGTATAACTTATTTTCAGCAGAGAAATGTGGTAATACAAACGTGTTTTTCTGTTGAAGGCCCGCTTTGCTTTTGCAGTAACATCAATGGACTTTTCGAATGTTTATCACAAAATCATGATCTTGCAGAGTGGTGTTTGTTTATTGACTCTTCAAAACGAAATTTAAAAGCTTTATTTCTCGATAATGATAATTTGAAGCCCTCCATTCCTATTGCACACTCCGTTCATTTTCATGAATCATATGAGAATATGCCATTGCCTATGAAAGATACTCATGTGGAGATTTAAAAGTTATTGGAATGTTAATGGGAATGCAGTCAGGTTTCACAAAATACTGTTGTTTCTTGTGTCTATGGGATAGTCGAGCAACTGACAGACAAGAATTGGACTGTCTAGCATCAAGAAAACACCTCTTGTAGATCCATGTAATGTCTTATTGTCTCCTTTGCACATAAAGCTTGGACTGATGAAACAGTTTGTAAAGATACTAGGGAAGAGAAATGCCAGAGGGTTTGAGTATATTGTAGAAAAGCTTCCCAAAATCACACAGGCGAAGTTGAAAGAAGTTATCTTTGTCGGACCCCAAATTAAAGAAGTACTCAAAGATGTCAACTTCAAGACAACACTGGATGAACTGGAACTGCCTGGAATGCTTTCAATTGGATCTGTGAGAATTTCTTGAGCAACAAGAAGGCAATGGACTACAAGGATGGCATCAAGAACCTTCTGAAATGTTACTCAGCAATGGGTTGTCGCATGTCACTGAAAGTTCACTTCTTGGACTCCCATCTGGATTTCTTTGCAGATAACATTGGAGGAGTGTCTGATGAACATGGTGAAAGATTTCACCAGGACATTAGTGCTATGGAGAAACTGTACCAAGGCCTCTGGAATGACAGTATGCTGGCTCACTACTGCTGGACACTTTACCGTGATCAACCAGATCAGGAACACCGCAGGAAATCCAAATCACAATGTTTCTAACTTTGTTTTATCTGACACATTTTTTGTGTATTCACTCTTTGTAGAATGATAGTGATGATTTTTAACTCAATAAACTCATTTACTTTCTAAAAATAATATGTTCTTATTTATTACGTTAATGATTTCATATATACAAATATGTAAATATTTGCATGTATCTACTGAAAATCTGATATGTACTGCATACAAATGGAGTGAAATTTTGAAATCAGCATGAAAAATTAGTCTAAAAAGGTTGGTTTGCATTCATGAGTATAATACATTTAATTTTGTTACCAGTGTAATTATAATATATAACAATAAAATAAAATAAATAATAAGATATAAAAAATATAATGTATAATACTTACTGGTAATCAACAATACAATAACCTAAAGAGATGTAATATTGAGGGAATCAACACAAAAATATTTACATGCTCGCAATACACCCATATATACTCAGTATGATCTGCTGCGTGCTTACATGTATATACACATACAAAGAGTGTGTATTATTTTTAAAACTGTTCACCAAAGCTTTGATAATACATCCAACATTTATCAATTCAGGTATTGTGTGCCCTGTACATTTTTATAGAAATTTTCAACCACTGCTATGGAGCCACCTGCGCATTTGATAGTATGTTTCATTCATGTAAGCGTTTGCTGCTTACTGCTCCTGTGCACCTACGATATACATACCCAACATTCTTTGTTAGCCTGCCTGAAATCCCACTACATCTCTTGCATATCCAAGTCTACATTTTGTACATTATACGGAATTTCTACCAGATCCTTTTTTTGCATATTGAGCATGTCTATTTCCCTGACAGAATCAGAACAGTTATTTTCCCTATTTACTAGTACTTTAGTTTTTGCTAAATTGACTTTGAGGCCTTTCAGTACCATATTTGGCTTCCAAGGTTAGAATTTCTTTAGTTCCACTACAGATCCAGCTATGAGAATTCATCTGCATACAGGAATTTCCATGAGTAGCCAATCGTAAACTCATGTTATGGCCTAGAGGACTATAATAAACAGGTGGCTGAGGACTGAGCCCTGGTAGATCCCCTACATGCACACTAAATTTATAACTGTACTCATTGTTAACTTTATCCTTGCTGACTGCATCTCTGTAAATGGTTTGTACAGTTCTCAAGCAATTCATTTACCTCTATTTTCCTGAGAACTCCCCAGATTAAGGAGCGAGTCAAAATTTTACTCTAGGTTAATGAATTCCAGGTAGAGAGGCTTAATTTTACCTAAATACTTATCCTCCAGGTAAGAGGTCATTGATGCTATCTCTACTAGACACAAGGCTGAACTGCATCTCATCTAAGTAAACTCTATCTCTAATCAGTTATACTACAATACTTCTGGTGACTTTCATGATTTCGTCTATCAGCTTAATGACTCTAGTTTCCCTGTCTAGTTCATTTTCCTTGCCTTTGGAGCAGCTTTGGGTATGACACTATGCTGTATTACCTGCTTTACAATGTGTGGTTAAACATGTGACTCACCATCCAAGATGTTTTCAGCATCCCAATAACTACCCCTGATAGTTCAGCTGCTTTGCATGTCTTCATATCCTTAATTGCCTTACTACTCTGCAGGCAGTAACAGGGATCTACTTGAGGGAGATCATCTTCTAATGCATTCTCCTTGTTCTTATAATGACACTTCCACACCCCTTTCTTATCAATATTGGTGAGGGCAAGTGCACCACTCATTCTAGTCACACTTCTTCCGAACATCTTGATTTTTCCCTGACACACTGTCTTGTCTTGCAATATATGTCTCATCATCATAATCATTGTTTTTACATCCGTTTTTCCATGCTTGCATCGGTTGGATGGTTTCTTTTCAGCATCTCTCCACTTGTTGCATTCCTTCGTCATCTCCTCTGCCAGTCTTAGTGATTTGAGGTCAGCTCTCACAACCTTTGCTCAGGTTTTTCTTGGTTGTCCTCTACTGCAACTTCCTTCCACTGAAATTTCCTGGCATTTCTTCACTTATTGGTCAGTGACCATGTGCATCACACGTCCATACCAACAGTCTTCTCTCCTGCACACCACCTCAGATTCCTCTTAAACCCAGCTTCTCCAAGCTCAGCCTTTCTCTCACACTTACATTGCATATCCAACGAAGCATTGTTGCTTCAATTCTTTCCAGTCTACGCATGTTCTATCATTTAACGTCCGTTTACCTTGCTAGCAAAGTTGGAAAGGTGTTACAAACAAAGTCATTACTTAATTATAGCTACTAACCTCTCAGAAGGGCCAGGGGGCCACATGTCGCTTACATATATTTTCGCACATTACAGACCACACTGGGTGTGTTTCATTGTGGCATGAGCACTAAGGAGGTTCTCATGTCTTTGATATAACTAGAGTTCTCTTCACCCTTTGTTTAGTAAGTTTTCTATATTTAGATGTGCTTCTTATCATTAGCCCCTTTACAAAGTGTAATGGGCACATTTTCTTGTGTCCACAAGTCAAGGTAAGGTGTTTTTGTGGAAGACTAGCAGTCACACATGCAGTCCAGTCCCCCTTCACCTTACCACTGATGTTGTCCAAGGGCAAGGCAAAGTTTGATACAGCTTGGCACTAGTGACGTTGCAACTCATTTCTACAGCTAAGTGAACTGGAGCAATGTGAAATAAAGTGTCTTTCTGAAGTAGACGGTAGACGACACATCGCCTGATCCAAGTGTCGAATTTATGGATTCACAATTGTGAACCCAATTCTCTAAGCACTAAGCCATGTGCCTCCACATACATATACTTAACTATATAAATATGCCACTCTATAAAGTGGTAGTGCTAACATCACAACAGAATCCATCCACTACTTATTCCATAGTTGTTAGCATTAGGAAGAATTTTTAACAATGTCGAACCAAAACATGTAAACACGAATTGTTCATCCAACCTGTCTAGTTTCAAAACATGACAACCCATCCTACACATGCCAGCATGGAAAACAGATACATTTCAATATACATACATCATCATCATCATTTCATTTTACGTCCGCTTTTCCCTGATTGCAAGGGTGGGACGGGAACTGATTCTGGCTTGATTTCTACAGCTGGATGCTTTTTTGCCGTGGTACCTCCACGACCACTTTGCAGTGGAATGATATGGACCCCAGTCTCTATCATCTCATTTCTACAGCTGAGTAAACTGAAGCAATGTGAAATAGTGTCTTGCTCAAGGAAACAACACATCACCCGGTCTGAGAATTGACTCACAACCTTTTGATTGCAAGGCCAATGCTCTAACAATATGTATTAGAAGTTGGGCCTCAACTCATTCTGATTATAGACACACTCTACTATCCCAAGTATCGAGTACTCTGTTGAATAATGGTCTAACTAATTTAATCTTGATATATATACATATACACACACACATGCATATACATATATATATATCTACACATACATATAAAGGAAGGTATAAAACCAGCTGCAACACCTAGCGTCCTTTATACTCACTCTGCTCCTTCCCATGTATAGAGTATTACTCTGATTTGTAGTCTCCTTGGTCTCGGCACTGCAGACGTTCAATATATACATATATATATACACACACACACATACCTACTCATATATATATGAATGCACACTGACACACACTTTTATGATTTTAAGCTAAATACTTAAATGTGTGTGGTGTAAAATGTATTACTCATTTGACTACAGATATTTATCCATAGATATATGCATGTTTATATACCAATATAAAGAAACTACACACACATAAATATTTATAAACATATTTATACACACATACACCAAGGTATATATATATTCATTAACATCTTCATCTATATGCCCAACACGTCTCTCTCATATATTATATATAGTGTCTCCCAAAAAATGTATACACACTTCAACGGCATTCTAATAAATATTGCCTGTACAGGTAATCAAAGTGTGCAATACACCCCGTATTTATACATATATTATATATAGAGACATATGTTGGGCATATAGATGAAGATGTTTATGTATATATGTACGAATATACATATATATATATATACATACACATATATTTTGTATTTGTCTCATAGGTTGAAACCCTCATTTACTTTTCCCCAAGAGTGAACCTAATAAGACTTGGTGTTTTTGCATTTCTGTTTTAGTCTTGTTTATTCTTGAACTATTCATATATATATATATGTGTGTGTGTGTGTGTGTGTATGTATGTGTGTATATATATATAAAAGAAGAAATTAAAAATGTTCCATATATTTTATTATGCGCATTTCAAAAACATCATCCTGGGACAAAAATTGTGTTTTCATCAGATAAAATAAGGTAACATATGAGGCCTAAAAACACCTGTGAACAAGAAAGTGTCCATTCAACCAAGTGTTTTTACGCCTCGTATCATGTTACCTTATTTTATCTGATGAGAACACAATTTTTGTCCCAGGATGATGTTGTTTTCGAAATGCGCATAATAAAATATATGGAACTTTTTAACCATCTTTTAATTGCTTCTTTTATATATATTCCAGTTCTACCAACTGTTGAGTGCTAGTTATCTGCTTTATGCATAGTTTTATTGTTCTACAATATTACTCACCTCCTACACATATATATATACATATACATACATGTACGTGTCGTATGTGTTTTGAAGAAATCATTTATTGTATACTTACAGATAATATAAATGTTATATAGATGGAAGTAGGTCTTGGGTATTAGATAATCTCAATATTCTATTTTGTTCATAATATTCCGGAAGTTACGGGAGAAGACTAGACACGAACCAATATATTTCATCAGATGACAAATTCCCGGATATTGTCGAATCGTTCAATTCTTGTCTTTGATTATTTTTTTTTTGATTATTTTCTGTTTTATTTTATTTTATGTTGCTTTGTTGATGCTTTTGGTTTCAAGTATCAAAACATTTATAGATTTTACTTTTTAATTTGTCTGTAAATAAACAATAAATTATATATTAAAATAAAAAAAATAACAATGAATATGTATAGAAAATAAACATGATTGATGAACTGAAATTTGTTTTCATTCTCATTCATATATGTGTGCGTGTGTGTAATCCTTTCTCTGTATATATATATAATGGGGTTGTCCCATATGGCTGCAATCCGAAGAGTTATTTTAACCATATAAGAATACAAAAAAATATTATATTCACATCTAGTATATTTCGTATAGTCCTATCTATTATGAAGTGTCAAAATATTTCGTCGCACATCTAGTCACTTTGAACTGTGTAAGTAGCTAGATCGCAAGAGTTCGACGAATCGCGTCAACACATCATAATAGACAGGACTGTTATAAAATAGACAAAAAGCGAACGTAACAGTTGTTTTTGTAGTCTAATGACTAAAAATAACTCTTCGACACACGCATACATATACCATACTATATATATATATATATATATATATATATATAGACATACATATATACATACATATATACATACACACATATATATATACACACACACACACACATATAAATATATATCATATACCATGCGATAGTAAAAAAAAATTCTTCAAAGAGAAAGAAAATGTTTTCATTAGAACAACATAATTATTTTAGAAACAATGATTTATAAGATAAGATAAAAGGCCATGAATTTTGTGAGTGGCTGTAGTTGATGATATCCATGCAGTACTTGTCTAGTAGCGAACTTTATATCATTTCATCGACGATGGAATGTTGAAAGGCAAACTCAATCGAATTGGGCGGGATTTGAACTTATAACGTAAAGGGACATAACTAAAATATTACTATAGATTGTGTTTGTATCTCAAATGGAAAATAATATATAAAAATAATAACTAATGATTTCCTATATTGGCCCTAAGGGCCAAAGTCGTTAGGAACACTACAAGGACGAAAGGCCGTACTAAGTAGGGTTTACATCGAGTAAAGGGAAGGGGACATCAACAAAAGAGAAACTGTAGATATAACATTAACAATAACTGTAATAGATGGTAATGATAACAAATAAAACATTAACAAATGTCAACTAGAAACAGTTCCTCAATAGAGTGGGATGACCTTTTAGGATAATTCCAGGTCTTTCCACCTAATACTCTGGCGCATCAAGAGCACTGAAAATGCCTTCTCTTGGTTTCTTTTCTCTTACTTAGAAAAGGCAAAATCAGAACAGACCCTTTCCGCCTCAGCCATCTTTCATAAGACATTAAACAATACCTCCTTCTCTATCTTCACTTCCCTTTTCATGTGGTCCTTGACGAAGTTGGTGAGGAAGATTCCTGTCTCCAAATCTTTTAGAAGTGTCCACCATACAACTTCTTTCACCATAGCTATCAAACAGTGACAGGCTTGCCGCGTATACTTTCTAATGGAAGGCGGCAGTTCGATTTCCTCTATAGCTTCGACTGACAGTCCGATATGCTCTACAAATCTGCAATGCACGATTTTTGTCGCCTTCAGTAAATCTCAAACAGGTTTGATTGTTAGCCTTTCGTGCCTGCCTGTAGTGCTTGCCTCGAACTGGTATTGTTCTTTGGTAGCACTGCGATGGCAAGGATTTTTGGAAATTGTCCATAAGCCCAGACGATTATGGACACTTTCCTCGCCGATGTCCTGAGCTTATACTTTCCATTAACCCTCTGTAAAAATAATATGCGTTGTTTTCTGGCTACCTATTATGGCAGGTCAAGTTCTGTGAACGCCTAGCAGTATTCTAGATGTCGAGCATCGTATGAAATTTACGGGTTACATATCTTATCAATTAAAAAAAAAAATAAATATCTTCTCCGGTTAGACTCGAACTTGCTATCTTCTTATTCAAAGCCAGACGCTCTATCAATTAGGCCACACTATTTTATATTTTAGTTACAATGCCAGTAAAAAATAAATCGATTAAATCAACCCAAATATTTAACTGGTACATTATTTTACTGACCCCGGAAGGATGAAAGGTAAAGTTGACATCGACACAAATTGACCCTATTTAGGCTCAAGGCCAGAAATTTGAGATGAGAGGAAAACCGCCAAGTAGTTGACTGGTACTTTATTATTGACACAAGTATGACAGATTATTACAAAAGGTGTGACAAGGGGGTTTCCATTGAAACCCCCCCCCCCCCCCAAAAAAAAAATAGAGGATAAATAACAACAAGAATTGTAATACTGGTGATATTCAATAAAATATTACAACAAAAAGAAAACATAACGTTTTGAAAGCAATGATGGTGGTAGTGTTTGTGGTGGTGGTGGTGGTGACAGAGTCTGTGGTGATGGTGGCGGCGGTCAAGACGGAGTAAAAGGTAAAGCGGAAGTTCTGAAAAGCGCATGTGCAGTGGTGGCGTCGAAAGTTATGATTAGCTTCTAGCAGACAAGTGCGAGAAAGTTTTATAAAGTAAAGGAGGTGAAACATCAGGTGAAGTTGTTAGTTTCGTTTTCACGATAACAACATTCCACCATCTACATCAATGTCTACAACAATAGCTGAACAGCGAATAAGGCGAGAATTCCGGGAAGTTATCAGCAGCGAAGAGGTAAAAAAAATGTTTGTTATGTTGTTTAAAATAATAAGGATGTCGAACGAGATATGAGACAAGCCATTACCAACCAATACCCCGCCACTCTTTCACACTCACAATACACACACAATAATACACTCGTGGCTTTTACAACAATAACCTTTTATTTTTCGCGGTCATTTTATTTTGTTTAGTTGTTGTTTTATGTTTAAATTTTGTATATTGATATTTACATTAATACGCAATACACAATCTATCTCTATTTGGTATATAGTATAGATATGCTATGATGTGTGTATGTATATATATATATGCTATGATATATATCGTATGGTATATATATGTATCGTATATGTATGTGTGTGTGTGTATATATATATATATATATCGTTTGATGTATTATTTATATATGCGCGTAGATGTATGATTATATATATGGGTGTAGATGTATGATTATATATATGGGTGTAGATGTATGATTATATATATGGGTGTAGATGTATGATATATATATAGATATGCGTGTAGATGTATGATTATATATATGGGTGTAGATGTATGATATATATATAGATATGCGTGTAGATGTATGATTATATATATGGGTGTAGATGTATGATATATATATATGGGTGTAGATGTATGATATATATATATATATATGGGTGTAGCTGTATGATATATATATGCGTGTAGATGTATGACATATATATATGGCTGTAGATGTATGATATATATATGCGTGTAGATGTATGACATATATATATGCGTGTAGATGTATGACATATATATATGCGTGTAGATGTATGACATATATATATATATATGGGTGTAGATGTATGATATATATATGCGTGTAGATGTATGACATATATATATGCGTGTAGATGTATGACATATATATATGCGTGTAGATGTATGACATATATATATGCGTGTAGATGTATGACATATGCGTGTAGATGTATGATATATATAGGGGTAGATGTATGACATGTATATCGTATGATATATAATGTGTGTGTATATATTTAGTATGATATATTTATATATATATATATTGTATGATATATTTATATATATATATATAGTATGATATATTTATATATATATATATAGTATGATATATTTATATATATATATATTGTATGATATATTTATATATATATATATAGTATGATATATTTATATATATATATATAGTATGATATATTTATATATATATATATAGTATGATATATTTATATATATATATAGTATGATATATTTATATATATAGTATGATATATGTATATATATATATAGTATGATATATGTATATATATATATAGTATGATATATGTATATATATATATAGTATGATATATGTATATATATATATAGTATGATATATGTATGTATATATATAGTATGATATATGTATATATATATATATATAGTATGATATATGTATATATATATATATAGTATGATATATGTATATATATATATATAGTATGATATATGTATATATATATATATAGTATGATATATGTATATATATATAGTATGATATATGTATATATATATATATAGTATGATATATGTATATATATATATATAGTATGATATATGTATATATATATATATAGTATGATATATGTATATATATATATATAGTATGATATATGTATATATATATATATATATAGTATGATATATGTATATATATATATATATAGTATGATATATGTATATATATATATATATAGTATGATATATGTATATATATATATATAGTATGATATATGTATATATATATATATAGTATGATATATGTATATATATATATATAGTATGATATATGTATATATATATATATAGTATGATATATGTATATATATATATATAGTATGATATATGTATATATATATATATAGTATGATATATGTATATATATATATATAGTATGATATGTATATATATATATAGTATGATATATGTATATATATATAGTATGATATGTATATATATAGTATGATATATGTATATATATATAGTATGATATATGTATATATATATATATATAGTATGATATATGTATATGTATATATATATATATAGTATGATATATGTATATATATATAGTATGATATATGTATATATATATATATATAGTATGATATATGTATATATATATATATATAGTATGATATATGTATATATATATATATATAGTATGATATATGTATATATATATATATATAGTATGATATATGTATATATATATATATATAGTATGATATATGTATATATATATATATATAGTATGATATATGTATATATATATATAGTATGATATATGTATATATATATATATATATAGTATGATATATGTATATATATATATATATGGTATGATATATGTATATATATATATATATGGTATGATATATGTATATATATATATATATAGTATGATATATGTATATATATATATATATAGTATGATATATGTATATATATATATATATAGTATGATATATGTATATATATATATATATATAGTATGATATATGTATATATATATATATATAGTATGATATATGTATATATATATATATATATAGTATGATATATGTATATATATATATATAGTATGATATATGTATATATATATATATAGTATGATATATGTATATATATATATATATAGTATATATGTATATATATATATATAGTATGATATATGTATATATATATATATAGTATGATATATGTATATATATATATATAGTATGATATATGTATATATATATATAGTATGATATATGTATATATATATATATATAGTATGATATATGTATATATATATATATATAGTATGATATATGTATATATATATATATATAGTATGATATATGTATATATATATATATATAGTATGATATATGTATATATATATATAGTATGATATATGTATATATATATATAGTATGATATATGTATATATATATATATATAGTATGATATATGTATATATATATATATATAGTATGATATATGTATATATATATATATATAGTATGATATATGTATATATATATATATATAGTATGATATATGTATATATATATATATATAGTATGATATATGTATATATATATATATATAGTATGATATATGTATATATATATATATATAGTATGATATATGTATATATATATATATATAGTATGATATATGTATATATATATATATATAGTATGATATATGTATATATATATATATATAGTATGATATATGTATATATATATATATATAGTATGATATATGTATATATATATATATATAGTATGATATATGTATATATATATATATATATAGTATGATATATGTATATATATATATATATAGTATGATATATGTATATATATATATATATAGTATGATATATGTATATGTATATATATAGTATGATATATGTATATGTATATATATAGTATGATATATGTATATGTATATATATATATAGTATGATATATGTATATATATATATATATATAGTATGATATATGTATATATATATATATATATAGTATGATATATGTATATATATATATATATATAGTATGATATATGGATATATATATATATAGTATGATATATGGATATATATATATATAGTATGATATATGGATATATATATATAGTATGATATATGGATATATATATATAGTATGATATATGGATATATGGATATATATATATATAGTATGATATATGGATATATGGATATATATATATATATAGTATGATATATGGATATATATATATATATAGTATGATATATGGATATATGGATATATATATATATAGTATGATATATGGATATATGGATTATATATATAGTATGATATATGTATATATATATATAGTATGATATATGTATATATATAGTATGATATATGTATATATATATATATAGTATGATATATGTATATATATATATATAGTATGATATATGTATATATATATATATAGTATGATATATGTATATATATATATATAGTATGATATATGTATATATATATATATATAGTATGATATATGTATATATATATAGTATGATATATGTATATATATATAGTATGATATATGTATATATATATAGTATGATATATGTATATATATATAGTATGATATATGTATATATATATAGTATGATATATGTGTATATATATATAGTATGATATATGTGTATATATATATAGTATGATATATGTGTATATGTATATAGTATGATATATGTGTATATATATATATATATAGTATGATATATATGTATATATATATATATAGTATGATATATATGTATATATATATATATATAGTATGATATATGTATATATATATATATAGTATGATATATGTATATATATATAGTATGATATATGTATATATATATATATAGTATGATATATATATATATATAGTATGATATATGTATATATATATAGTATGATATATGTATATATATATAGTATGATATATGTATATATATAGTATGATATATGTATATATATATATATATAGTATGATATATGTATATATATATATATATAGTATGATATATGTATATATATATATATATAGTATGATATATGTATATATATATATATATAGTATGATATATGTATATATATATATATATAGTATGATATATGTATATATATATATATAGTATGATATATGTATATATATATATATATATAGTATGATATATGTATATATTGTAAATGTGGTTGGTGTTAGGAAGGGCATCCAGCTGTAGAAAACCCGCCAGACAGTCCTATGCGAGCAAGACAACCACTCTTGCCTCAAGTGGGAAAACCCCCGTCCAAACCCATGCAAGCGTGGAACATGGACGCTAAACCTGATGATGATGATGATGATGATGATATAGTATGATATATGGATATATGGATATATATATATATAGTATGATATATGGATATATATATATATAGTATGATATATGGATATAT
>CAXHJY010001229.1:145000-150000 GCA_964016885.1 Eledone cirrhosa
ATAGTATGATAGATATATAGATATATATATATATATAGTATGATAGATATATATATATATATATATATATAGTATGATAGATATATATATATATATAGTATGGTATATATATATATATATAGTATGATATATATATATATATAGTATGATAGATATATATATATATATAGTATGATATATATATATATATATATAGTGCATGCAACAACATCCCTCTGTGGTGCATGCAACAACATCCCTCACTAGCTATGCTGATGACACTAAGGTAGCACAGGCAATCAAAAACCCGGCTGACGCTGCCCTTTTACAGCAGGATCTGGATGCCATATACAGATGGGCGGAAGAAAACAACATGCAGTTTAATGCTGGCAAATTCCAAGCCCTACAATACAAACCTGCAAATACAAACCTGCAAACACAAACACAAATATAGTGGAACACAGCTACACAGGACCAGGAGGGACCGATATCCCCGTGTCAAAATCGATACGAGACCTGGGCATAGACATGAGCGATGATGCATCTTTTTCTTCACACATCATGAAGGTGGCGACAACATGTAGACGATTCGCTGGCTGGATCTTGATGACTTTCCTTACAAGAGATCGAGACACCATGTTGACACTGTGGAGGACTTTTGTCCTAAGCCGCCTGGACTACTGCTCCCAGCTGTGGTCACCCCATAGTGTCAAACTAACCACGGAGCTTGAGGCAATCCAGCGAAGCTACACCAAGAGGATTGCCAAGATGAGGGAGACAAGCTACTGGGAGAGGCTGAAGGAACTGAACCTCTACTCCTTGGAGCGAAGACGGGAGAGATACGCAGTGATCTACATGTGGAAAATCCTGGAGGGACTAGCACCAAACTTTGGCATTGGGAGCTGGACCAACCGTCGAACAGGACGTCACTGTGTGGTGCCAAAGGTCACGTCTTCCACATCTAGAATAAGGAGCAGGTATTGCAATAGCCTGGGATTCAAGGGCCCTCAACTCTTCAACAGGCTGCTGAGGCATCTGAGAGACTTGCATGAGGTGGATGTCTTTAAGAAACATCTCGACACCTTGTTATCCAGGATCCCGGATGAGCCCACAGCAAGACATGAGGGAAACCTAAGGGCAGCAGCAACAAACTCCCTCCTACACCAGTGGCCAACCTATACAGGCTGGAGATAAAATGTGTAGCAACAAGGGCGGTGCCCCAGCATGGCCTCAGCCGGATGGCTGAAACAGGTAAAAGAGTAAAAGAGTATAGTATGATATATATATATATATATATAGTATGATATATATATATAGTATGATATATATATATATATATAGTATGATATATATATATATATATAGTATGATATGTATATATATAGTATGATATATATATATATAGTATGATATATATATATATATATAGTATGATATATATATATATATAGTATGATATATATATATAGTATGATATATATATATATATATATAGTTGACATTGCACTCAGTGCTCCTTTGGGAGCCCCTACATGGACACACTAGAAGAGGAAGACCAAGGTTAACGTATGTTGATGCTCTAAGGACAGACACTGGTCTGTTGGAGATACAGGACATGGCAGCGATAATGAGGGACAGAGACTGCTGGAGAGAACTCGTCCATGGATCTTGGGAATTTTACCTGCCCTAGATAGATAGATATATATATAGTATGATATATGTATATATAGTATGCTATATGTATATATATATATATATAGTATGCTATATGTATATATATAGTATGCTATATGTATATATATAGTATGATATATATATAGTATGGTATATATATAGTATGATATATATATAGTATGATATATATATGTATATATATATAGTATGATATATATATGTATATATATATAGTATGATATATATATGTATATATATATAGTATGATATATATATGTATATATATATAGTATGATATATATATGTATATATAGTACGATATATATATGTAATTATATATAGTATGATATGTATATATAGTATGATATGTATATATAGTATATGTATATATAGTATGATATGTATATATAGTATATGTATATATAGTATGATATGTATATATAGTATGATATGTATATATAGTATGATATGTATATATAGTATGATATGTATATATAGTATATGTATATATAGTATGATATATATATATAGTATGATATATATATATAGTATGATATATATATATAGTATGATATATATATATAGTATGATATATATATAGTATGATATATATATAGTATGGTATATATATAGTATGATATATATATAGTATGATATATATATGTATATATATATATATAGTATGAGATATATATATATAGTATGAGATATATATATGTATATATATATAGTATGAGATATATATAGTATGATATATATACGTATACTTAGCTAGGAGGGAAGCAGAGGATAGAAAATTCAAGCATGTTTTGCAACGTGAGGACCAGAAACTGGAGGTGTTCAAGATTGCGAGGCAGTGTGTCAGAGAGAGTTGTGATGTCATTGGACAGAAGTGTATCCGCAATGATAAAGGTGAGCTTGCCCTCACAAGTGCTAAGAAGAAAGATGCATGGAAGAGTCATTATGATAGATTACTAAATGAGGAGAATAAATGGGAAGAAGAGATCCTATCCCAAGTAGAGGGGCTAGCAGTACAAGTCAGCAGCAGCGTAAGTAAGGCTATCAAAGATATGAAGATGGGGAAGGCAACCGGTTCATCGGGTATAGCTGCCGAGATGCTGAAGGCATCTGGGTCTGTAGGTCACACTATAACCACACGTATTGTTAACCAGGTAATACTAGGTGTCATACCAAAGATTGGTGCAGTAGCATCATTGTCAACTGCTACAAAGGTAAAGGTGATGCACTACATAGAGGTAACTATAGAGATATAAAGCTGATGGACCAGGTCATGAAAGTAACAGAAAGAGTTATAGCACAGTTGATTAGGGACCGGGTGAAACTAGACGAGATGCAATTTGGGTTTGTACCAGGAAGAGGCACCACTGATGCCCTCTTGTCAGGCAGTTACAGGAAAAGTACCTAGCTAAAAGTAAGCCACTCTACCTGGCATTTGTCGATCTTGAGAAAGCCTTTGACAGAGTTCCACGTGCTGTAATCTGGTGGGCTCTTAGAAAACTAGGAGTAGATGAATGGCTTGTGAAAGCGGTACAAGCCATGTATAGGGGAGCAGTCAGTAAAGTTAGGATTAGCAATGAGTATAGCGAGGAATTTAGCTTACAGGTTGGGGTCCACCAGGGCTCTGTTCTGAGCCCCCTCCTGTTCATCATAGTCCTGCACGCAATAACGGAGGAGTTTAAGACCGGATGCCCATGGGAACTCCTGTATGCTGATGACCTCACACTTATAGCTGAATCTATGGTAGAACTAGAGAAGAAATTCCAAACTTGGAAGCAGGGACTAGAAAGAAAGGGTCTCAAAGTCAACATGACAAAGACTAAGGTCCTTGTAAGTAGACTAGAAAACAGAACCCAGATCCCCTCAGGGAAATGGCCTTGCTCAGTATGTAGGAAAAGTGTAGGTAGGAACTCCATTCTCTGCCCCAAATGCAAACAATGGGTACACAAGAGATGTAGCAGGATCTCAGGAAGCTTAATTAAGAATGTAGACTTCACATGCAGCAGCTGTGCTGGGACAGCAAGCGGCAAACAGCCACAGGAAACAAGTACCACCAATCTCTGGGAGGGCTCTGTAGAAACAGTAGACAGCTTCTGCTACCTAGGTGACCGAATTAGCAGCGGAGGTGGGTGTTCAGAAAGTACAATAAGTAGGGTAAGAACGGGATGGAAGAAGTTTAGGGAACTACTACCACTGCTAGCTGCAAAAAGCTTCTACCTCAATGAAAGGCAGACTGTATGATGCGTGTATCAGAACAGCGATGTTGCATGATAGTAAGACCCGGGCGCTGAAGGTGGAAGACTTACGTAGATTAGAGAGAAACGAAGACTGCATGCTCCGATGGATCTGTAATAGTAATATACGCGAACGACAAAGCATAAGTGAATTGAGTGAGACTGAGCATAAGAGGAATCAAATGCTGTGTGCAGGAGAGGCGGTTGCGTTGATATGGACATGTGATGCGTATGAAGGATGACAGCTGCATAAAAAAGTGCAGAGCACTAGAAGTCGATGGAAACCGCGGAGTGGGGAGACCTGGGATGAGGTGATAAAAGCCGACCTTACCCAATTACACCTCTCAAAGGCGATGACACACGACTGTGACCTCTGGTGTCACACAGTAATACAGAGTACCCGACCTCTCATGGGTACAAGCTGAAGCATATAGACAATATGCCCCCACACCCTCCCACTGCAAAGTGGTCGTGTAGGTGCCACGGAAAAAAGCACCCAGCACTCACTGTAAATGAGGTTGGTGTTAGGAAGGGCATCCAGCTGTAGAAATCAAGCCAAATCAGTTCCTGTGTGAGCAAGGCATGGTCAGCTGACCAGACACTGCCCACAACAGGACAACCTGTCTAACCCATGCTAGCGTGAAAGAACGGACGTAAAACAGTGATGATGATGATGATGATGATGATATATATAGTATGATATATGTATATATATATATATAATATGATATATGTATATATATATAGAATGATTCTCTATATATATCATACTATATATATGATATATGTATGTATATATATAGTATGATATAAGCATATATATATACTATGATATATGTATGTATATGGTATGATATATGTATATATATAGTATCATATAAGCATATATATATATATACTATGATATATGTATGTATATGGTATGATATATGTATATATATAGTATCATATAAGCATATATATATATATATACTATGATATATGTATGTATATAGTATGATATATGTATATATATAGTATGTTATAAGCATATATATATATACTATGATATATGTATGTATATGGTATGATATATGTTTGTATATAGTATGATAT
>CAXHJY010001230.1:10000-12500 GCA_964016885.1 Eledone cirrhosa
AAGAATGGAGCGAGCGTGGAGCGGGCGTGTGAGTAAGACAAAACCAAAATGGCGTTATATTCTCGATAAAAGCGCATTCAGCCATTTGTATATGTATTCTAGCTGTTGTTTGGCTGTCATTTCAGCCAAGTCTTTGTTACGGCAAATATGTTTTACTCTAACTGATTCATTCAGCAACCAGTGACGGCTTTTCTCTCCAGGGCCGCAGCCTTGCTCTTGTCCCTTTTATTCTAATTAGATTTTACGAAAACAGTATTTTTCGTTTTCCAACGAAAACTTTCCTGTAAATGCACATATCTTTGACAAAAGATTTTATTTGTTGTATTTATATATTTTTATGGATATTTTTGTTTGTTGTTAGATTTTATTTGTTATGTTTATTTATTTTTATGTATATTTGTTGTTAGTTTCTTTTTTATTTCCATAAAACATAAAAAATATCATAATGCTAAATAGTTAATATGCACTGGCACTAAAACTTGCTGCCGAATAGATGGAGAATGGAACACAAATATACATATATATTTGTTTGTTCACATAGATGTAAACTTATAACTATATTTTATATATATATATATATATATATATATATATATATATATATATATATATATATATATATATATATATATATATATACATATACATATATGTGTTTATATAATATATATATATACATATACATATATGTGTTTATATATATATATATATATATGTATATATATATATACATATATATATATATATATATATATATATATATATATATATATATATATATATATATATATATATACATAAACATATATGTGTTTATATAATATATATATATACATATACATATGTGTTTATATATATATATATATATATGTGTGTGTGTGTGTGTTTATATATATATATATATATATATATATATATATATATATATGCGTGTGTGAGGTTTGGTACAAGTATATTTATGAATATATATATTCAACTGACTCTCACTATAATGTAAATATTTATGTTTATATTCATCTTTCCACGTATCATCTAATTCAATCATTTCTACACACACGCATCTAGTGATTATTCGTACATGGACACACATATATATATAAACTAACACATACATAGATTCTCACAAACACGGCCTCACACATACATGGATTAACATATATACAGCGTCACACATACGTGGTCTCACACATACATGGCCTCACACATACATGGATTCACTCATAAATGGATACACACATACGAGAAACACAGACACACATACGCCAATTCAACTACAATCATCCCTTCCAACATATATATGGATGTTCATACTTACATTTATATATATGGATGTTCATACTTACATTTATATATATGGATGTTCATACTTACATTTATATATATGGATGTTCATACTTATATAACTACAATGTCCAGCTAACTTTTTTACTGTAATAAATGCAGACATACTATAGACTTTATAAATAGTTAAATAAATGTTTATAAACATATACGAACATATGTATTATGTAAATAATATATATATATACATATCTTCTAGTTTTTTTAAGCATGAAACTAATAAGACTGTATTTTTGCATCTCTGTTTATCTTATCCTATATATATATATATATTTTTTTTTTTCCCGTTAAACTTTTGCCTTTCTTGAGATTTTTCAAATATTGCACTATGTTTTAAATAGCCTTGTCCGACGAACGAATGAGGACGTTTCTTGTATTCGTCTTATTCGGGAAACCTCTGGAAATGAGGTAATTATATTGTATTGTTTATTATACATTAAATTTAGCTCTGGTTCTTACATGGAGCACTCTTCACTTTTTCAATTTTCAACGGAAACTTCAATACTTATATATATATATATATTCGTGCAAACATACAGACACACATACATACACACAACTCACACATACACACAACACATACACACAACTCATAGATATACACACACACCACATATATATATATATACATATATATACATACAACGTTGAATATATAAAAAGCTATCCTTGGAAATCCACTAAGCTGCCATTTATATAATAACTATAATTGTTTATTAAGACAAAAAAAACTGTACTAAAATCCGAGAATGACATTCTATACCACCGAAACATAAACTGTATTATATATATATAAGAGACCACACTTTGTTGGGTCTAACTATTGATGTTGTTGGTGGCGGTGGTGGTGGTGGTGGTGAGGTGTTGGTGGAGGTGGTGATGGTGGTAGTGGTGGTGGTATTGTTGTTTGTGGCTGGTGGTGGTGGTGGTGGTAGTGGTGATGGTAGTGGTGGTGTTAGTAGTACTGGTGGTGGTTGGTCTAGTGGTAGTAGTACTGGTGGTGGTGGTGGTGGGTCTGGTGGTAGTAGTGGTGGTGGTGGTGGTAGTACTGGTGGTGGTGGTGTGTCTGGTGGTAGTAGTGGTGGTGGTGGTGGTAGTACTGGTGGTGGTGGTGGTGGTAGTAGTACTGGTGGTGGTGGGTCTGGTGTTAGTACTGGTG
>CAXHJY010001230.1:27500-30000 GCA_964016885.1 Eledone cirrhosa
CTGTTTCATTCTTTAGAAATCATCAGGAATCTTAGTATCAAAAAATAAATATAGTATTTATAGGTCTCTTCATATATATATATATATATGTACATATATATGTATATATATATATATATATATATATATATATATATATATATATATATATATATATATATATATATACATATATATAAATATATATATACATATATACATATATATACATACATATATATATATATATATATATATATATATATATATATATATATACATTTATATATAGGTACATATATATAAATGTATATATATATATATATATATATATATATATATATATATATATATAGGTACATATATATAAATGTATATATATATATATATATATATATATAGGTACATATATATATAAATGTATATATATATATATATATATATATATATATATATATATATATATATATAGGTACATATATATAAATGTATATATATATATATATATATATATATATATATATATATATATATATATATATACATATACATATATATATACAGACATATATATATATGGCTGTATTTAATTGGCTGGTGATTTCACGCTACATTACATGACAGCAGTAGGGTAGTGGTGGACAGACTCCATCAGGCTGCGGTGGTCGTATGGAAGCCTGTTAGCAGGGGTTCGAATCTAATGACAACTTTGTCGCCAATCTCTAATGGCCGTCTGTATAGTCATTTTGCACTTGACTGATTATTTTCTCCATCACCACTGTGAGTGCATATATATATATATACATATATATATATATGTATATGTATATATAGGTATATGTATATATATATATATATATATATATATATATATATATATATATATATATATATATATATATGTATATATATATATATATATATATATATATATATATGTATATATATATATATATATATATATATATATATATATATATGTATATATATATATATATATATATATATATATATATACATACATATATATATATATATATACATACATATATATATATATATATATATATATACATACATATATATGTATATATATATATATATACATACATATATATGTATATATATATATATATATATATATATATATATATATATATATATATATATATATATATATACATACATATATCTACATACATCTATATATATATATATATACATACATATATATATATATACATACATATATATACATACATATATATATATATATATATATATATATATATACATACATATATATATATATATATATATATATATATATACATACATATATATATATATATTTATATATATATATGTGTGTGTCGGTCTGTTTGTTTGTACGTATATATACATGTATATATATAGATAGATAGATAGATATAGATATATGTGTCAGGTCACCAGTTGGTGCTACTGGTAACATGTATTCCAGTACAACCTGTCCCATGGTCGGGTCGTTGGTGACTAAACTGGCAACCCCACCAAGGTTTCTTGGTGAGGAGGGGGACTTTGAACATCCTGCAGGACTAAAAACAAAACCTGTCAAAGGGCAAAGGAACTCTTAAGAGTCAATGGCCATCCAAAATCACCGGGAGAGATGACCCCTTAGCCTTTGTCCGGCAGAATTCTTATCCGATATCTGCATTGCTTTATTGTACTACAATAAAACTCACCTCCTACATATATATATATATATATATATATATATATAGTCTCATGTCCCTCTTACACATATAGACAGTCAACCACCACCATCACCCTCATTCCACCACCACATACCACCACCACCACCACCACCACCACCATCATGTTCATCACCACTACCGCCACCACCACTACCGCCACCGCCACCACCACTACTGCCACCACCACCACCACCACCATAGCCACCATACCACCACCACCATACCACCACCACCATACCTCCACCACCACCACCACCATACCACCACCATACCACCATACCTCCACCACCACCACCACCACTACTATACCACCACCATACCACCACCACTACTACCACCACCACCATACCTCCACTACCATACCTCCACCACCACCACCACCACCATACCACCACCATACCACCACCACCATACCTCCACCACCACCACCACCACTACCAAACCACCACCATACCACCACCACCATACCTCCACCACCACCACCACCATACCACCACCATACCACCACCATACCACCACCATACCACCACCACCATACAGACATCAACCATCTCTTTAACTGAATTAACACTGTAATATAATAAATAAATTTGCATAATTCTAATACAAAATTATTTAGATGACTCTTGCATAGGAGGAGGGGGGGAGTTGTTGTTGTTGATGTTGTTGTTGTTGTTGCTGTTGTCTTTGCTGTTGTTGTTGTTGTTGTTGTTGTTGTTGTTGTTGTTACTGGTGATATTTTAATTATTGCTGTTGTTGTTATTGCTGTTATTATTCGTGTTGTT
>CAXHJY010001230.1:35000-37500 GCA_964016885.1 Eledone cirrhosa
CCACCCCACCCTCGCCTCCCTCCCTCAACATCCAGCCCCGGCCACCCCACCCTCGCCTCCTTTTCTCAACCTCCAGCCCCGGCCACCCCACCCTCTCCTCCCTCCCTCAACCTCCAGCCCCGGCCACCCCACCCTCGCCTCCCTCCCTCAACCTCCAGCCCCGGCCACCCCACCCTCGCCTCCCTCCCTCAACATCCAGCCACGGCCACCCCACCCTCGCCTCCTTCTCTCAACCTCTAGCCCCGGCCACCCCACCTTCGCCTCCCTCCCTCAACATCCAGCCCCGGCCACCCCACCCTCGCCTCCTTCTCTCAACCTCCAGCCCCGGCCACCCCACCATCGCCTCCTTCTCTCAACCTCCAGCCCCGGCCACCCCACCTCCCTCACTCCCCCCTCACCCTCCACCCTCCACCCTCACACCATCTCCTCCCCCTCCTCCTCCTCACCTGCCCCCTCTCACCTTTTCACTCTCCCCCTACCACAACCGTTCTTGTACTAATCATTATTACCATCATTATCATCATCGTTGTCATAATCACTGTTGTTATCACCCTACTCATCATCATCATCATCAGCAGCAGCAGCATTGCTATCAACATCTTTATCGCCGCTGTCATCATTAAATCACCATCTTTTTTTCTGATAATAATAATAATATAACAATAACAATAATGATTTCTACTACAGGCACAAGGCCAGCAATTTGGGGGAGGGGGAAGTTCATTAAATCGACTCCAGTGTATTACTGGTAATTTATTTTATCGCCCCCGTAAAGATGAAAGGCAAAGTTAACCATGGTGGGATTTGAACTCAGAGCGTAAAGGGCCGTAACTCTATTCTGCCAAATAATTTCTTCATAATTGGCCACAAGGGCCGAATATAGAGGACGATACAAAGACAGGGGACAGTGGGGGAGGGGGTTACATCACCACCACCACCGCTACCACCACTTCTACCACCACAACCACCACAGCCACCACCACCACCAATACCACCACCACCACCACCACTACCACCACTTCTACCACCACAACCACCACAGCCACCACCACCACCAATACCACCACCACCACCACCACTACCACCACTTTTACCACCACAACCACCACAGCCACCACCACCACCAATACCACCACCACCACCACCGCTACCACCACTTCTACCACCACAACCACCACAGCCACCACCACCACCAATACCACCACCACCACCACCACTACCACCACTTCTACCACCACAACCACCACAGCCACCACCACCATCAATACCACCACCACCACCACCACTACCACCACTTCTACCACCACAACCACCACAGCCACCACCACCACCAATACCACCACCACCACCACCACTACCACCACTTTTACCACCACAACCACCACAGCCACCACCACCACCAATACCACCACCACCACCACCGCTACCACCACTTCTACCACCACAACCACCACAGCCACCACCACCACCAATACCACCACCACCACCACCGCTACCACCACTTCTACCACCACAACCACCACAGCCACCACCACCACCAATACCACCACCACCACCACCACTACCACCACTTCTACCACCACAACCACCACAACCACCACAGCCACCACCACCACCAATACCACCACCACCACCACCACCAATACCACCACCACCACCACCGCTACCACCACTTCTACCACCACAACCACCACAGCCACCACCACCACCAATACCACCACCACCACCACCACTACCACCACTTCTACCACCACAACCACCACAACCACCACAGCCACCACCACCACCAATACCACCACCACCACCACCACCAATACCACCACCACCACCACCGCTACCACCACTTCTACCACCACAACCACCACAGCCACCACCACCACCAATACCACCACCACCACCACCACCACCACCACCACCACCACTACCACCACTTCTACCACCACAACCACCACAGCCACCACCACCACGACAACCACCAACACCACCTTTAACACACTGTTCTACACCCCCGCTCCAACCATGACCACCACCGGACACCAGTACCACCTTTTAACACATTCTTCTATACACCCCACACTCCAACCCACCCACCATCACAAATACCAGCCCATACCACTGGTAAACTCCCCCACCCCAAACCTCCATCCCCAAACTCCCACAACACTCCCACCACCACCACCAATAGTCGTGGTGGTCATGACAGTGGTGCTGGTGGTGGCTTATTATATTCCTTTTTATCCTCCAACCTCCACCTCTTACACCAAACACACCCGCTACCTTCGTTTCGAAATATGAAATGTCCATTGGTAATTATTTTCCCCTCCTGGGACACATCACTCCTATTAGCAAACTGGATTTTCCAACTTGTTTCCTCCACCATAGTAGTAGTAGTAGTAGTAGTAGTAGTAGTAGTAGTAGTAGTAGTAGTAGTAGTAGTGGGGGTGGTGGTGGTGGTAGTAGTAATTGTAGTAGCAGTAGTACTGGTGGTGGTGGTAGCAGT
>CAXHJY010001230.1:47500-52500 GCA_964016885.1 Eledone cirrhosa
TAGAGTATATCTGTAATTACAGGGTCCAGCCTTACCAAATATTGTGTCAAGTTGATTTGAGTAGGGATTCAATACTATTAAAGATGAGCTTTTTCACCATCCGTCTGTGCGTCACACTATATATATGTATATATATATATATATATATATATATATATATATATATATATATATATATATATATATATATATATAATACATATGTTTCTTTTTTGCTGTTTGTGTGGGTCTGTGTGTCCCCACTCCCGCCGTAGTGTCTGAAAAAATGACTTTCAGAACTGCATTGGCGAGAGTTAGTCTCAGATGATACGTGTATATATATGAGGTACATAAAATGTATATATATAATTGTGTGGATATGTATATGTATATATGTGTGTGTGTGTGTTTATAAACATAAGTATATTCATGTATTTCACTCTGTATGTATGAATATATGAATGTATATATATATATATGTACACACACACGCACACAGACACACACATACACACACACACACACACACACATATATATATATATATATATATATATATATATATATATATATATATATATATATATATATATATATATATATAAATATATATATATATATATATATATATATATATTTATACAAGTGTATGTCAACTTGTATTATTGAGAATGTATCACCTTTGACTTCACCATTCAATGAAACGTTAGACGTAATTAAATCAAACTCGATTCTCTAAGATTCCACTTAATATGGCGGCCAACAGCAGCATATAACAGAATGTGCTGTCTTTGTTGCATTCACAGCAGTAATTATGCACATCATACCGAAAGAAACGAACATATGCACCACATAACTATGCATGTATGTATGCACGTATATATATATATATATATATAATATATATATATATATAATTATATATATATATATATATATACATAGATATATATGTTTATAAATGTATATATATATATATATACATAGATATATATATGTTTATAAATGTATATATATATATATAAATATATACATAGATATATATGTTGATAAATGTATATATATATATATATAGAGAGAGAGATATACATAGATATATATGTTGATAAATGTATATATATATATATATATATATATATAGATATATATATATATATATATATATACATAGATATATATGTTTATAAATGTATATATATATACGCATTTATAAACATATATATATACACAGTTTATATGCATCCATAAGAACCCTTTCTTTTCAATTATTCCCTTCTTCCTGACATACGTTTTAAGTACATTTAAACCACACCATACCACTCCAAACCCCACTACACCACACTACCCCACACTACCCCACACTACACAACAACAACAACAACAAGCAGCAGAATCTACAATAATATTAAAAATCTGTTTAATATTTGCTGAAGGCCAAAAAGTTCGCGAGAAGAAAAAATAAAATAAAAATTTACGAGGCTAATATAATATTTTTTCTTTTCTTTCTCTTTTTCTCTCGAAGTTTCTAGAAAGGTCAAAGAAATCTCGCAATATTCTAGAAACCATCTGCATCTGGTTTGACCTCATGAATCAAAACATATTTATTCCTTTCATATTTGACCTTCCGCCACAATATCCACCGCCGTTCAATTTCCATTTTGTATCTATATATATTTAGTGATTATTTAATATTTATATATATATATATATATATATATATATATATATATATATATATATATATATATATATATATATATATACACATATATATATATAAATTAATTTATTATATATATTATTGACTATTTAATATATATATATATATATATATATAATTTATTTATTTTATATATCTGTGGTTTTATTGTTTATCATTTGTGTGGTTTGTTTCTCCCCTCCTCCATCTGACCTCCCACCCACCCCCACATATATATTCCTTTCAATTCGCATCGATTATTGTTTTTGTTGATTTTTTTTTTTTTAAATATATCATTTGGGTTTATCTTAGCATGCCATTGTATCCCAGGAAATGTATACGGATATATATATGTATATATATATATATATATATACATATATATACATATATATATATATATATACATATATACATATATACATATATATGTATATATATACACACAAACACATACAGTTATATATATTTCACTGTATATATATATATATTATACGTGTGTTTTTGTGTGTTTATTACCTCTACCAAAAATTTGTTCATCATTTTATTCCAAAGGGTTTAAAGCACTTATGTTGCCCTTGAGGCTAATAACGAAATACCAGCCTAAAAAAGTAGTAGTAGTAGTAGTAGTAGTAGTAGTAGTAGTAGTAGTATTGCTCTTATTATTGTCATTATTACTCTATCATTTATTTTTTGTTAAATCCATTTAATATATTTATTATCGTTTGTGTCCGCCATTGTTATCAATATCATTAGATGTTTGCTAATGTTACAATTATATTTATTACTACCATTATCATAAAGGCGGTGGATTGGCAGTATCGGTAGAGCGTCGAACAACATGTTCTGCAGCATAGAGTTACGGCCCTTTACGGTCTGAGTTCAAATCCTGTCGGGTTTAGCCTTGCCTTTAATCCTTACGGGGTCGATAAAATAAAGTACCAGTAATACACTGGGATAATTGCTGGCCTTGTGCCAAAAGTAGAAACAATTATTTTTATTAGTTAATATGTTCGTGTGATATTCCATTGTTATAATAATCCCACGGTTTCCCACAAATGAAACCAAAGAATAAAATAATTAATAAAATCAAATAAAACACTGAAACTAAACAACAAAATATTACATGTCCGACGTCATTATGTAAACTTGTAAAATAAAAAAGACGCCATTTTAGAAAAGAAAAGTTAGAGGATTTATCATTCATTTTGATTTTTCATCTTTTTTTACTATAAATCTTCTGTTTTTTTTTTCATTTTTCCGAGTCCTTCCTCTCTCTCATTCGCTCTTTTCTTTCTATTACCTTTCATGTCTTTTTTCATTCCTTCTTTTATCTCTCTTTCTTTTTTCTTTTATAGTCTTTATTTATTTATTTATTTATGTATTTCGCTAGTTCTTTCTTCCTATCTTTCTTTCTTTCTTTCTCTCTATGTATATATGTATGTATATGTATGTATATATGTATGTATATGTATGTATATGTATATATGTGTATATGTATGTATATGTATATATGTATATATGTATATATATATATATATATGTATGCATGTATATGTAAATATATATATATATATGTATGTATATGTATATATAAATATTTATGCATATATATATATGTATGTGCATGTATGTATCTATATATATATATATATATGTGCATGTATGTATCTATATATATATATATATGTATGTATATATATATGTATGTATATATACATGTGTGTATGTATATATGAATATATATATATGTATGTATATATGAATATATATATGTATGTATATATGAATATATATATGTATGTATATATGAATATATATATATATGTATGTATATATGAATATATATATATATATATATATATATATATATATATATATATATATATGTATATATGAATATATGAATATATATATATATATGTATGTATATATGAATATATGAAAATATATATATATATATATATATATATATATATATGTATGTATATATGAATATATATATATATATGTATATATGAATATATATATATATATATATATATATATATATATATATATTCATATATTCATACATATATACATATATATGTATATATGAATATATATGTATGTATATATATATATATATATATATATATATATATATATATATATATATATATATATATATATATGTATATATATATATACATACATATATATTCATATATACATATATATGTATATATGTATGAATATATGAATATATATATATATATATATATATATTCATATATACATATATATATATATATTCATATATACATACATATATATATATATATATATATATATATATATATATATTTTCATATATTCATATATACATACATATATATATATATATTCATATATTCATATATACATATATATATATATATATATATATATATATATATATATATATATATATATATATATATATATATATATATATAATATATATATATATATAGAGAGAGAGAGAGAGATAATACGCGGAAGAAAAGAAAGAACTGATGATATGATGAGCAAGAGTGGTAGGAAAAGGGGGGATGAAAGGGAGAGGGGCAGGCAGAGGTATTTCAGATGTGGGATTCTGTTGCGTGGCATTTGTCTAACTCCAGGTCTACAGTTACCATTCCATGTCAACATTCATTCTCCCTCTGGTGATGACTTATTCCTCCTCCTCCTCTCCTTTCAAAGACTAACTTCTCTGGTAACTGGTAATATCAGATGTTGGCTCAGGATCGCTTGTCAAACATATATAACAATCTATCTATCGATCTCTCTATCTCTCTATCTACTTATCTATCTATCTATCTATCTATCTATCTATCTATCTATCTATCTATCGATCTCTCTATCTATCTATCTATCTATCTATCTATCTATCTATCGATCTCTCTATCTATCTATCTATCTATCTATCTATTTCTCTATCTCTCTATCTCTCTATCGATCGATCTATCTTTCTTTTTTTCTATCAATCCGTCTATATATCTCTCTCTCACTCTAGAGAGAGAGAGAGAATTTCTATATGTATACAAATAAATAATATTAAAATATATATGTATATAAGTATATAAATGCATATATATATATATATATATATATATATATATATATATATATATATATATATATATATATAAATGGTGGGTCTGCATATATATTTTCAAATATATATACTATATATATATATATATATCCATATATATATATATACTATATATATATATATATGCACACATATGTCTGTATATAAGTATTTATTCAAGTATGTATATATATATATGTT
>CAXHJY010001231.1:12500-22298 GCA_964016885.1 Eledone cirrhosa
GCCCAGGTAACGGAAGCTGTCCACTATTTCTATAGAACCCTCTGCGCAATTGAAAGAGCTAGTATTTTGTGGGCACTTGCTGCTACTTATTGCACCAGAACACCGGCCACATGTAAAATCTATGTTCTTAGTTAGCTTACCTGTGATCCCACTACATCTTTTATGCACCCATACTTTGCATTTAGGACATAAAATGGAGTTTCTACCTACGCCTTTCCTACACACCGAGCACGACCATTTCCCAGAAGGGACCGCCGCCTTGTTTTCTTTCCTACAAACTAGTACTTTGGTCTTAGCCAGGTTAATTTTAAGTCCTTTTGACTCTAGGCCGTGCTTCCATGTTTGGAATTTCTTCTCTAGCTCGGCCATTGATTCCGCTATGAGTGTCAGGTCGTCTGCGTATAGGAGTTCCCATGGGCAGCCTGTCTTGAACTCCTCTGTTATAGCCTGAAGGGCAATAATAAATAGTAGGGGGCTGAGAACAGAGCCCTGATGGACGCCAACTTTTACGCTAAACTCTTCACTATATTCGTTGTTAATTCTAACCTTGCTGACTGTTTCTTTATACATGGCTTGTATAGCCCTCACAAGCCATTCGTCAACGCCTAGTTTTCTAAGAGCCCACCAGATAATGGAGCGGGGGACTCTGTCGAAGGCTTTCTCCAAGTCGACAAAAGCTAAGTAGAGGGGTTTACCTTTAGCTAGGTACTTCTCCTGTAGTTGTCGTACTATGAAAAGAGCGTCTGTGGTACTTTTGCCTGACACAAACCCGAACTGCATTTCATCTAGGTCAATTCTCTCTCTGATTAGTTGCGCTATTACTTTTTCCGTGACCTTCATGACCTGGTCGATTAATTTAATGCCTATATATATATACATATATATATATATATATATACATATATATATATACATATATATATATATATATATATATATACATATATATACATATATATATATATATATACATATATATATATATATATATATATACATATATATATATATACATATATATACATATATATATATATACATATATATATATATATATATATATATATATCTCCAGAGAAGCCGGAAGATGGGTAAATATTGCTGATGAGATGTAATAACATCGAAACTAGTCCAATATTCCTGTCTGGCCCTCTGGAGAATAGAGGAAATGTGTTTCCTTGAAAACTCGTATGACTCTAAAACCCGGTCCGCCTGTGTGGTTACATACAGACTAGCTGACACTCACTGTAAAGTGTCTAGTGAAAAGCTGAGTACATGTACATATGTATACATGTGTGTATTTATATGCATACTAATACTTCCGTATACATATGTAGATGTACACTTTAACTTAATTGTTTAAGCGTCAGTCATACAAAAGTGAGTTAGAAGCGAAACGAAATTTAATTTCGTTTCGTTATTTGTTTTTATCGTTTCCGCTGAACCGGTGCGTACAATGACTCACGTTCTATGCAAATTAGTCTACCCACTACTAATTTTCATAGAAAAAGCATATAACGATATGTGCTTTTACAATTCTCCAGAGAAGCCGGAAGATGGGTAAATATTGCTGATGAGATGTAATAACATCGAAACTAGTCCAATATTCCTGTCTGGCCCTCTAGAGAATAGAGGAAATGTGTTTCCTTGAAAACTCGTATGACTCTAAAACCCGGTCCGCCTGTGTGGTTACATACAGACTAGCTGACACTCACTGTAAAGTGTCTAGTGAAAAGCTGAGTACATGTACATATGTATACATGTGTGTATTTATATGCATACTAATACTTCCGTATACATATGTAGATGTACACTTTAACTTAATTGTTTAAGCGTCAGTCATACAAAAGTGAGTTAGAAGCGAAACGAAATTTAATTTCGTTTCGTTATTTGTTTTTATCGTTTCCGCTGAACCGGTGCGTACAATGACTCACGTTCTATGCAAATTAGTCTACCCACTACTAATTTTCATAGAAAAAGCATATAACGATATGTGCTTTTACAATTCTCCAGAGAAGCCGGAAGATGGGTAAATATTGCTGATGAGATGTAATAACATCGAAACTAGTCCAATATTCCTGTCTGGCCCTCTGGAGAATAGAGGAAATGTGTTTCCTTGAAAACTCGTATGACTCTAAAACCCGGTCCGCCTGTGTGGTTACATACAGACTAGCTGACACTCACTGTAAAGTGTCTAGTGAAAAGCTGAGTACATGTACATATGTATACATGTGTGTATTTATATGCATACTAATACTTCCGTATACATATGTAGATGTACACTTTAACTTAATTGTTTAAGCGTCAGTCATACAAAAGTGAGTTAGAAGCGAAACGAAATTTAATTTCGTTTCGTTATTTGTTTTTATCGTTTCCGCTGAACCGGTGCGTACAATGACTCACGTTCTATGCAAATTAGTCTACCCACTACTAATTTTCATAGAAAAAGCATATAACGATATGTGCTTTTACAATTCTCCAGAGAAGCCGGAAGATGGGTAAATATTGCTGATGAGATGTAATAACATCGAAACTAGTCCAATATTCCTGTCTGGCCCTCTGGAGAATAGAGGAAATGTGTTTCCTTGAAAACTCGTATGACTCTAAAACCCGGTCCGCCTGTGTGGTTACATACAGACTAGCTGACACTCACTGTAAAGTGTCTAGTGAAAAGCTGAGTACATGTACATATGTATACATGTGTGTATTTATATGCATACTAATACTTCCGTATACATATGTAGATGTACACTTTAACTTAATTGTTTAAGCGTCAGTCATACAAAAGTGAGTTAGAAGCGAAACGAAATTTAATTTCGTTTCGTTATTTGTTTTTATCGTTTCCGCTGAACCGGTGCGTACAATGACTCACGTTCTATGCAAATTAGTCTACCCACTACTAATTTTCATAGAAAAAGCATATAACGATATGTGCTTTTACAATTCTCCAGAGAAGCCGGAAGATGGGTAAATATTGCTGATGAGATGTAATAACATCGAAACTAGTCCAATATTCCTGTCTGGCCCTCTGGAGAATAGAGGAAATGTGTTTCCTTGAAAACTCGTATGACTCTAAAACCCGGTCCGCCTGTGTGGTTACATACAGACTAGCTGACACTCACTGTAAAGTGTCTAGTGAAAAGCTGAGTACATGTACATATGTATACATGTGTGTATTTATATGCATACTAATACTTCCGTATACATATGTAGATGTACACTTTAACTTAATTGTTTATATATATATACATATATATATATATACATATATATATATATATATACATATATATATATATATATATATATATATCGTTTTCGTCCAATTCCTTAATTCTATCGTATTCTCAAACAAAAAAACAAACATTCATAACCTTCTATCTTAATTCTATCGTTTTCGTCCAATTCCTTAATTCTATCGTATTCTCAAACAAAAAAACAAAATCCTCCCCATTCTACTTATAAATTACTTTAAATATATATAGTATGCTACTTGAAAGTCAAAAATCCGATCCACCCCTTCACCCTCCTTGCTTCTCCACGAGGGGGCTGCGGTCAGCCACAATATCTCTCCCCCCCCCCTCTTTCTTCCCCTCTATCTCTCGCTTAGCTACACACACACACACACACACACACACACACACATATATATATAAGATAAGTTCTTCATGTTTATCCACTTCGCCAATCCACCGCTGCTTCAATTATTTCTATGATGGACTCATGTAAATCGTAAAGTACAATACTTCTCTCCATTTCCACGCTCAATTCCGTACATAGTCCAAACAAACATCCAATCTCGCAAAATCCGAAATCTGTATTTTTTTGTTATCTATTTAAGGTTTAAATACGGTGTTTTTGTCGTATTGAACAGAACAAATCTTGCAGTTTTGCTTTTTGTTAAATCGCTTGTTAAATCGCTTGTTAAACACTCATAACCTTCCAGCTAGCTAAAACATTCATAACCTCCCAGCTAGCTACCCCTCATAACCTCCCAGCTAGCTACCCCTCATAACCTCCCAGCTAGCTACCCCACACCCCTCCCTCCCACCCCCACACGCCACCATACTTAATACGTGGACCAATCATAAGCCAGAGCCCCCCCCCGCATCACCACCATTATTATAAGCCAGAGCCCCCCACACCCCCACGCATCACCATTATTATTATTACGCGGACCAAATCATAAGCCAGAGGCCTATACTATCGCTTGCCCGGTTGCCTTCGATATATGATGGATGGATGGATGGACGGACGGACTGCGGAATCCTGGAGAGTGGAAAGGAGAGAAAAATCTGGACGCCCAGAGCGAAAATGCCAAAGTTCAAGTCAAATTCACCTCGTGGACGAGAATGCGAGCACTCCTCTTTGTTTCGTCCGCGGATGGCTAACATAACCCTATCTCCTCCCGCCCCCCACCACCCCCACCCTCCAAACGCAACCCAAAACTTCAGAGTTGGTACCATAAATGTAGGCACCCTAAAGGGTCGCGCTAACGAGGTTGTAGAAATGCTTGAACGTAAGGAGGTCGATGTTTGTTGTATTCAAGAGACCAGGTGGAGGGGTGGGTCTGCTAGATTCATTGAGGGTAAAAAACGATGTTATAAGCTTTTCTGGGTGGGAAACGACGATGGGCTGGGTGGAGTAGGAATCATGGTAGCAGAAAAGTGGGCAGATAAGATAATAGACGTAAATAGAGTGAACGACAGAATAATTAAAATAAGACTTGTCCTCAATAGAACTACGGTGACAGTAATATCTGCGTACGCACCCCAATCCGGACTGCCCGGCACTATAAAAGACAGATTCTATGAGACACTGTTGCTAACTACCTCCCAAATATCTGACAGTGACTATATAATTATTGCAGGCGACCTAAATGGTCACGTTGGACAACATTGTGACGGCTATGACGAAATCCATGGAGGCTATGGGTTTGGTACTAGAAATGAGGAAGGCTCCAGAATTCTGGAATACTGTGATGCAAATAACCTAACTATCTGTAACACTAACTTCAAAAAACGTGACAATCACCTGATTACCTATAGATCCGGGGAACACACAAGCCAGGTAGATTATATCCTTACCAGAAGACGTGACAGAGTGTCTGTTGTAAACACTAAATCCCTCCCCCATGAAGAATGCACCTCCCAACATAGACTGATAATTAGCGACCTCATAGTCAGGACGAGACGCACCCGACAGCAGAAGAGGACTATCCTCAGGAGGAAAATATGGAAACTAAAGGACCCCACAGCCAGAAATAAATTTCAAAGCATATTACTTGATGCTTTCGACAGTAAGGAAGAGCATCTAGAATCGGACAATATAGAGGGACAGTGGAAATTTCTGAAAGCAAACCTGCTGTTGGCGACAGACGAAGTCTGTGGCTGGAGCAGGCCTGTAGGCAGGAGGAGAGTAACATGGTGGTGGAACAATAGGGTGGAGGGGTCAATTAAGGCCAAAAAGCAGGCTTGGAAAGTATGGCGGGATGGGGGAAGTAGAGTAGACTATCAAGTGGCCAGGAGGGAAGCTAGGAGAGAAGTGTACTTAGCAAGAAGGGAAGCTGAGGAAAGAAAGTTCAAGCATGTTCTACAACGCGATGACCAAAAACGTGAGGTGTTCAGGATTGCCAGGCAATGCGTCAAGGAAAACCGTGATATTGTCGGGGAGAAGTGTGTACTTAACGATGATGGCATACTTGCCATCACCGACACTGATAAGAAGGTAGCTTGGAAGTGTCACTATGAAAGGCTACTAAATGAGGAGAATAAATGGGAGAAAGACAGTCTCCCCCTTATCGACCCGATAGAGGGACCAGCAGTGTTAGTCGAGGGGAGTATAATAAGTAAGGCAATCAAGGATATGAAGACTGGTAAGGCGGCTGGGCCTTCGGAAATAGTTGCTGAGATGCTGAAGGCATCTGGCACGGTGGGACACACCATGGTCACCCGCATAGTTAACCAAGTCGTACAGAATGGGGTTGTTCCGAAGGACTGGCATAGCAGCATCATCGTTAACTGTTATAAGGGTAAAGGAGACGCCCTAGATAGGAGTAACTATAGAGGCATTAAACTAATCGACCAGGTCATGAAGGTCACGGAAAAAGTAATAGCGCAACTAATCAGAGAGAGAATTGATCTAGATGAAATGCAGTTCGGGTTTGTGTCAGGCAAAAGCACCACAGACGCTCTTTTCATAGTACGACAACTACAGGAGAAGTACCTAGCTAAAGGTAAACCCCTCTACTTAGCTTTTGTCGACCTGGAGAAAGCCTTCGACAGAGTCCCCCGCTCCATTATCTGGTGGGCTCTTAGAAAACTAGGCGTTGACGAATGGCTTGTGAGGGCTATACAAGCCATGTATAAAGAAACAGTCAGCAAGGTTAGAATTAACAACGAATATAGTGAAGAGTTTAGCGTAAAAGTTGGCGTCCATCAGGGCTCTGTTCTCAGCCCCCTACTATTTATTATTGCCCTTCAGGCTATAACAGAGGAGTTCAAGACAGGCTGCCCATGGGAACTCCTATACGCAGACGACCTGACACTCATAGCGGAATCAATGGCCGAGCTAGAGAAGAAATTCCAAACATGGAAGCACGGCCTAGAGTCAAAAGGACTTAAAATTAACCTGGCTAAGACCAAAGTTCTAGTTTGTAGGAAAGAAAACAAGGCGGCGGTCCCTTCTGGGAAATGGTCGTGCTCGGTATGTAGGAAAGGCGTAGGTAGAAACTCCATCTTATGTCCTAAATGCAAAGTATGGGTGCATAAAAGATGTAGTGGGATCACAGGTAAGCTAACTAAGAACATAGACTTTACATGTGGCCGGTGTTCTGGTGCAATAAGTAGCAGCAAGTGCCCACAAAATACTAGCTCTTTCAATTGCGCAGAGGGTTCTATAGAAATAGTGGACAGCTTCCGTTACCTGGGCGATAAAATCAGCAGTGGGGGAGGGTGCTCTGAAAGTACTGTAGCTAGAGTCAGAACTGGTTGGAAAAAGTTCAGAGAGCTTATACCACTATTAGCTGCTAAAGGGTTCTCCCTAAAAATGAAAGGCAGGTTGTACGATGCCTGCATACGAACAGCAATGTTGCATGGTAGTGAGACCTGGGCATTGTGTGAAGAGGATATACGCAGACTAGAGAGGAACGAAGCTTGCATGCTCCGCTGGATGTGTAACAGTAATATACGTGAACGGCAAAGCATAAACGAACTAAGGAAAAAATTAGAGATAAGAGGGATCAGATGTTGTTTACTCGAGAGAAGGCTGCGTTGGTATGGACACGTGATGCGCATGAAAGTCGATAGCTGTATTACAAAGTGCAGGGCAATAAAGATAGACGGTAGCCACGGAATAGGCAGACCTAGAAAAACATGGGATGAGCTGATAAACTCCGACCTCACACACTTACACCTCTCCAAGACAATGTCACTGGACCGTGACCTTTGGCGGTACTCAGTAACAGAGAAGACCCGCCTTGCCAGTAGGCATATCTAACAAAATACACCCCTCCCGCCGCCACCCCCACCCCATCCACACCACCCCGTTCTATGTAAAGTTATGTTGGTGCCGCGCCTTCCAGGCCGAAACAAATGAGATCGTGTAGGTGTCACGACAAAAAAACACACAGTCCACGCTGTAATGTGGCCGTGTAGGCAACACGGTAAAAACCTCCCAGACCCACACTGTAAATGTGGTTGGTGTTAGGAAGGGCATCCAACTGTAGAAAACCTGCCAGACAGTCCTATGCGAGCAAGACAATCACTCTTGCCTCAAGTGGGACTACCCCCGTCCAAACCCATGCAAGCGTGGAACACGGACGTTAAACGTTGATGATGATGATGATGATGATGATATATATATATATACTATATATGTATATATATATACTATATATATATATACTATATATATATGTATATACTATATATATGTATATACTATATATATGTATATACTATATATACTATATATATATATATATATATATATATATATACTATATATATATATATATATATATATACTATATATATATATATATATATATACTATATATATATACTATATATATATAAATATACTATATATATATATATATACTATATATATATATATATATATATACTATATACATATACTATATATATATAAATATACTATATATATATAAATATACTATATATATATAAATATACTATATATATATATATATACTATATATATATACTATATATATATAAATATACTATATATATACTATATATATATACTATATATATATAAATATACTATATATATATATATATATATATAAATTTTCTATATATATATATACTATATATATACTATATATATTTATATATACTATATATATATATATATACTATATATATATATACTATATATATATATATACTATATATATAACCTGGCTAAGACCAAAGTTCTAGTTTGTAGGAAAGAAAACAAGGCGGCGGTCCCTTCTGGGAAATGGTCGTGCTCGGTATGTAGGAAAGGCGTAGGTAGAAACTCCATCTTATGTCCTAAATGCAAAGTATGGGTGCATAAAAGATGTAGTGGGATCACAGGTAAGCTAACTAAGAACATAGACTTTACATGTGGCCGGTGTTCTGGTGCAATAAGTAGCAGCAAGTGCCCACAAAATACTAGCTCTTTCAATTGCGCAGAGGGTTCTATAGAAATAGTGGACAGCTTCCGTTACCTGGGCGATAAAATCAGCAGTGGGGGAGGGTGCTCTGAAAGTACTGTAGCTAGAGTCAGAACTGGTTGGAAAAAGTTCAGAGAGCTTATACCACTATTAGCTGCTAAAGGGTTCTCCCTAAAAATGAAAGGCAGGTTGTACGATGCCTGCATACGAACAGCAATGTTGCATGGTAGTGAGACCTGGGCATTGTGTGAAGAGGATATACGCAGACTAGAGAGGAACGAAGCTTGCATGCTCCGCTGGATGTGTAACAGTAATATACGTGAACGGCAAAGCATAAACGAACTAAGGAAAAAATTAGAGATAAGAGGGATCAGATGTTGTTTACTCGAGAGAAGGCTGCGTTGGTATGGACACGTGATGCGCATGAAAGTCGATAGCTGTATTACAAAGTGCAGGGCAATAAAGATAGACGGTAGCCACGGAATAGGCAGACCTAGAAAAACATGGGATGAGCTGATAAACTCCGACCTCACACACTTACACCTCTCCAAGACAATGTCACTGGACCGTGACCTTTGGCGGTACTCAGTAACAGAGAAGACCCGCCTTGCCAGTAGGCATATCTAACAAAATACACCCCTCCCGCCGCCACCCCCACCCCATCCACACCACCCCGTTCTATGTAAAGTTATGTTGGTGCCGCGCCATCCAGGCCGAAACAAATGAGATCGTGTAGGTGTCACGACAAAAAAACACACAGTCCACGCTGTAATGTGGCCGTGTAGGCAACACGGTAAAAACCTCCCAGACCCACACTGTAAATGTGGTTGGTGTTAGGAAGGGCATCCAACTGTAGAAAACCTGCCAGACAGTCCTATGCGAGCAAGACAATCACTCTTGCCTCAAGTGGGACTACCCCCGTCCAAACCCATGCAAGCGTGGAACACGGACGTTAAACGCTGATGATGATGATGATGATGATATATACATATATATATATATATACATATATATATATATATACATATACATATATATATATATACATATATATATATATATATATATATACATATACATATACATATATATATACATATATATATACAAATACATATATATATATA
>CAXHJY010001232.1:10000-15000 GCA_964016885.1 Eledone cirrhosa
AAGTCGTTCGACCTGCGACGAGTCCACGCCACGACTTTACCTTTTAACAAACGCACGCAATTGCCGTCGCAGGTCGATGAACAAACAGAAGCACAATTTAGTATAGCTAGATCTAAACTTAGAAATATTATAGAACAGTATAGCAAGAAGCATAATAGAAAGGAGGCCCAGCAACTGGGAGAAAAATCTGCAAATGGCTTGCATAAGCTCATGCAGCGCTCGCGTAATGGAGATATAGCATGCTTTCCAACAGACAAGTCTGGCAGAATGTCGGTTGACAGTCTGCCAAACTACATCCAGACAATGCAACCCCACATCACTAACACAAGAGAAGTAACACCACAAGAGCATGAGGATAGAGAAAAAGCCCTCAATGCTCATACGGTGATGTGGACGAATATAATGCAGCCCAACAAAAGGACTGCCAACAACTTCCAGGCCTGGAACAATGACGTGCCAGCGTTGTATGGGCTTCGAAAAGACAGTGACCCTGTCACGGGATCACCAACACTGCCAGTCTGTGGAGCTAACAGTGCTAGTAAATACAGACTGTCCTACTTCCTTTCCCTGATCATACGCCCCATCATTGAAATGTCGCCAGATGTATGTGACAGCACGGAGGACCTCCTCAGCAGCATCGGCGAGAGTAACCGATCTAGGGACCTATCAAACTGCATAATAGGTAGCATGGATGTTGTGTCTCTGTATCCATCTATTGACGTGGATTTTGCTGTGGAGAAATGCGTAGAAATGATGAGTGAGAGCAATGTTGAGTTCCGTGGGATTGATAACAGTGAGCTGGGACTCCTACTTAAACTTACCTATAGTAATAATTACCTAGACACATATGACCTTAACAACCTGTGCCCTACAAGACCAGCAAGAGGCAGACCACCTACCATTACCCCAATGGCCAAGAAAACCCACACAGATAGATGGAACGGGTGGACCAGAGCCATACGGACACCCGAAAACCACGATAAACTAAAGAAAATGATTGCACATGCGGTGGGGGCCAGCATAAAATTAACCCTTAAGGAATATATGTTCAAATTTAATGGAAAAACATATGCCCAAGAGGAAGGAGCAGCCATTGGTGTTAGCATTGCAGGCGACATAGTTAACTTATTCATGGTATGGTGGGACAGTAGACTTAAACTTAAACTTTAAGAACAATTAGAAGACCCCTTAACCCTGATAATGGACTCCCGCTACGTTGATGATATAAACATCGTAGTTAAAACACCCCCACTAGAGAACAGTCAGGAATTAGAGAAAAACACAACGGAAAGCATCCAGCAAATAGCTAACTCCATCCACCAGAGTATTAGAGTTACTATAGACTACCCAAGTAAACACCCCAACCATCGATTACCTGTACTAGACACAGAGCTCTGGTTAGATACCATTAATAACAAAAAACAAATCCTCCATTCCCATTATGCCAAACCCATGACTTCCAAATATCTGATCCACCGAAACTCAGCTGTTTCGGACCATACCAAAATCAACATACTGATTGCGGATTTGGTACGGGTGATGAGAAACGTGTCCCGCGTGAGCAACCCCGAAGAACTAGAGAGACACATACAACACTTCATCCACCGTATGCAGTTCTCTGGTTACAATCAGAGTGTATAGAGGAGCCAGAACCAAATGGGAAAAATAGGTAAATAATGACACAAATGGGACCTGCCTTTTGTATAGGAGCAAATTTTGGAATAGAATAGAAAGAACTAGGAATAAGGCTAATAGAATAAACTCATGGTATGATAGCAATAAATACCAGAGTGTAATGTTCATCGATACAACCCCTAGAGGTGAATTAGCTTACAAATTTAGAAGGGCCCTAGATAAACATAAACTCAATATTAAAATAGTAGAAAGACCAGGTACCTCCGTAAAAACACTTATTAGCAAGACATACCCTTTTCAAAGACCCCCCTGAATAGATAAGAAATGTATAACCTGTAAATTAAGCCCCCATATTAACTGTAAAACTAGAAATGTAGTATGTAGCATAAGATGTACTGAAGGACAATGTAGAGACAAAAATATAGTGTACATAGGTGAGACAGCTCGTAGTGTAGGGGAACGGATAAATGAACACTGGCGAGACCTTCAAGATAATAAAGAATCATCTGTACTCTACCAACATGCTAAAATAGAACATAAGGGTAAATTAGAGAACATAGAAATAAAAATAGAATCTAAAAACAGAAAAGACGCAATGTTTAGACAAATCACAGAGGCAATAAACATAAAAGAATTACAACCAAAATTAAATAGAAAACATGAGTGGAACAGCAACATCGCAACTTACAATTAAGGACAAAATGAAAACACACACGCACATAGAACAAACAACCAACCTGTAACATGTAAATAAACAAATAAATAAACGAATATAAACACACAGACACCGGGATGTGGCGCATGTGCAGACTGAGCACACAACACACACACAGAAACAAGATGGCGTAAGACAGAACAAAGGAGAGGCACAAAAACAAAGAAAAGAATCCCCAGTCACTGAAGAGGTCACAGAATGTGTGACGAAAGAACTTTGACAATATATAAACAACCATCTGGTTGTGGAACCAACCAACCAACCGGAAATTTATAAATTCCTAAATTTATAAATTTATTATAATAAATTGAAGTGAAAGCAACTGGTGCGTGTGTTTCTTATTGGCAACATGATCCTCCCAAAGTATAACAATATATATATATGTATATATATATATATATATGTATTTATATGTATATATATATGCGAGCATTCCTCTTTGTTTCGGCCGCGGATGGCTAACATAACCCCATCTCCCCCCGTATCCCAACCGCTCCCACCCTCCAAACGCAATCCAAAACTTCAGAGTTGGTACCATGAATGTAGGCAGCTTAAAGGGTCGCTCTAACGAGGTTGTAGAAATGCTTGAACGTAAGGAGGTCGATGTTTGTTGTATTCAAGAGACCAGGTGGAGGGGTGAGTCTGCTAGATTCATTGTGGGTAAAAAACGATGCTATAAGCTTTTCTGGGTGGGAAATGACAATGGGCTGGGTGGAGTAGGAATCATGGTAGCAGAAAAGTGGGCAGATAAGATAATAGACGTAAATAGAGTGAACGACAGAATAATTAAAATAAGACTTGTCCTCAATAGAACCACGGTGACACTAATATCTGCGTACGCACCCCAATCCGGACTGCCCGGCACTATAAAAGACAGATTCTATGAGACACTGATGCTCACTACCTCCCAAATAACCGACAGTGACTATATAATTATTGCAGGCGACCTAAATGGTCACATTGGACAACATTGTGACGGCTACGACGAAATCCATGGAGGCTATGGGTTTGGTACTAGAAATGAGGAAGGCTCCAGAATCCTGGAATTCTGTGACGCAAATAACCTAACTATCTGTAACACTAACTTCAAAAAACGTGACAATCACCTGATCACCTATAGATCGGGGGAACACACAAGCCAGGTAGATTATATCCTTACCAGAAGACGTGACAGAGTGTCTGTTGTAAACACTAAATCCCTCCCCCATGAAAAATGCACCACCCAACATAGACTGATAATTAGCGACCTAATAGTCAGGACGAGACGTACTAGACAACAGCAGAGGACTATCCTCAGGAGAAAAATATGGAAGCTAAAGGACCCCACAGCCAGAAATAAATTCAAAAGTATACTACTTGATGCTTTCGACAGTAAGGAAGAGCAATTAGAGTCGTACAATATAGAGGAGCAGTGGGAATTCCTGAAAGCAAACCTGCTGATGGCGGCAGACGAAGTCTGTGGCTGGAGCAGGCCTGTAGGCAGGAGGAGAGTAACATGGTGGTGGAACAGTAAGGTGGAGGGGTCAATTAAGGCCAAAAAGCAGGCTTGGAAAGTATGGCGGGATGGGGGAAGCAGAGAAGACTATCAAGTGGCCAGGAGGGAAGCTAGGAGACAAGTGTACTTCGCAAGAAGGGAAGCAGAGGAAAGAAAGTTCAAGCATGTTCTACAACGCGAGGACCAAAAACGTGAGGTGTTCAGGATTGCTAGGCAATGTGTCAAGGAAAACCGTGATATTGTCGGGGAGAAGTGTGTCCTTAATGATGACGGCGTACTTGCCATCACCGACGCTGATAAGAAGGTAACTTGGAAGTGTCACTATGAAAGGCTACTAAATGAGGAGAATAAATGGGAGAAAGACAGTCTCCCCCACATCGACCCAATAGAGGGACCAGCAGTGTTAGTCGAGGGTAGTATAATAAGTAAGGCAATCAAAGATATGAAGACGGGTAAGGCGGCTGGGCCTTCGGAAATAGTTGCCGAGATGCTGAAGGCATCTGGTACGGTGGGACACACCATGGTCACCCGGATAGTTAACCATGTCGTACAGAATGGGATTGTTCCGAAGGACTGGCGTAGCAGCATCATCGTTAACTGTTATAAGGGTAAAGGAGACGCCCTAGATAGGAGTAACTATAGAGGCATTAAATTAATCGACCAGGTCATGAAGGTCACGGAAAAAGTAATAGCGCAACTAATCAGAGAGAGAATTGATCTAGATGAAATGCAGTTCGGGTTTGTGTCAGGCAAAAGTACCACAGACGCTCTTTTCATTGTACGACAACTACAGGAGAAGTACCTAGCTAAAAGTAAACCTCTATACTTAGCTTTTGTCGACTTGGAGAAAGCCTTCGACAGAGTCCCCCGTTCCATTATCTGGTGGGCTCTTAGAAAACTAGGTGTTGACGAATGGCTTGTGAGAGCTATACAAGCCATGTATAAAGAAACAGTCAGCAAGGTTAGAATTAACAACGAATATAGTGAAGAGTTTAGCGTAAAAGTTGGCGTCCATCAGGGCTCTGTTCTCAGCCCCTACTATTTATTATCGCCCTTCAGGCTATAACAGAGGAGTTCAAGACCGGCTGCCCATGGGAACTCCTATACGCAGATGACTTAACACTCATAGCTGAATCAATGGCCGAGCTAGAGAAG
>CAXHJY010001232.1:22500-27500 GCA_964016885.1 Eledone cirrhosa
TGGGAGGGCTCTGTAGAAACAGTAGACAGCTTCTGCTACCTAGGTGACCGAATTAGCAGCGGAGGTGGGTGTTCAGAAAGTACAATAACTAGGGTAAGAACGGGATGGAAAAAGTTTAGGGAACTACTGCCACTGCTAGCTGCAAAAGGCTTCTCCCTCAAAATGAAAGGCAGACTGTATGATGCGTGTATCCGAACAGCGATGTTGCATGGTAGTGAGACCTGGGCGCTGAAGGTGGAAGACTTACGTAGATTAGAGAGAAACGAAGCCTGCATGCTCCGATGGATGTGTAATAGTAATATACGCGAACGACAAAGCATAAATGAATTGAGAGAGAGACTGAGCATAAGAGGAATCAAATGGTGTGTGCAGGAGAGGCAGTTGCGTTGGTATGGACATGTGATGCGTATGAAGGATGACAGCTGCATAAAAAGGTGCAGAGCACTAGAAGTCGATGGAAACCGCGGAGTGGGGAGACCCAAGATGACCTGGGATGAGGTGATAAAAGCCGACCTTACCCAGTTACACCTCTCAAAGGCGATGACACACGACCGTGACCTCTGGCGTCACGCAGTATTACAGAGTACCCGACCTCCCATGGGTACAAGCTGAAGCATATACACAATATGCCCCCCCCCCCCCCACCGCAAAGTGGTCGTGGAGGTGCCACGGCAAAAAAGCACCCAGCCCACACTGTAAAGTGGACGTGTAGGCACCACGAAAAAGCACCCAGCACTCACTGTAAATGAGGTTGGTGTTAGGAAGGGCATCCAGCTGTAGAAATATAGTCAAATCAGTTCCTGTATGAGCAAGGCATGGTCAGCCGACCAGACACTGCCCACAACAGGACAACCCGTCTAACCCATGCTAGCGTGGAAGAACGGACGTAAAACGGTGATAATGATGATGATGATGATATATATATTTATATATATATATATATATATATATATATATATATATATATGTGTGTATATATATATATATGTGTGTGTGTGTGTGTATATATATATATATATGTGTGTGTGTATATATATATATATATATGTGTGTGTGTGTGTATATATATATATGTGTGTGTATATATATATGCGTGTGTATATATATATATATATGTGTGTATATATATATGTGTGTGTATATATATATATATATATATATATATGTGTGTGTGTATATATATATATATATGTGTGTGTATATATATATATGTGTGTGTATATATATATATGTGTGTGTATATATATATATATATATATGTGACAGCGGCAACAGCAGCAACAACAACAACGACAACAACAGCAACAACACCATTGTCTGTGTTGAATGCGTGTGTATGTATGTATGTATTTATATATATGCGACTACAATAACAGCATCAACACCATTGTCTGCAGCATCAGTGAAATGAAGAAGAACAACAACAGCAGCAGCAGCAGCAACAACAACAACAACAGCAGCAGCAACTACAATAACAACTACAGCAACAACAACTGCCACCACCATCACTGACCATCCACCACCACCACCATCACCATACTGACACCATCCACCACCATTCCCCACCACCACCACCATTACCAGCGTAAAGCAAACAATTATTATTATTATATAAAAACTGAACTGGACTGGGAAAAGTCAACAGTTGACATGATTTTGATTTTGTATTTGTATCAGTACTGCCGGTAATATATATATATATATTTATATATATAGATAATTTAATATATCTACTAACATAAGCGCACAGATGTACGCTAATGCCAGCAAATACACAGGTTATGTCATAGTACCTAGGTGGTTCAATGCAGGAGGATGCAGAACAATAATATAAAAGACGTAAAATAAGAAAATTAAAAAAAAATATTTTAAAGAATTAACTTACTTACTTAAATTTTCACTCCAACTAATTAGTTTCTGCAATGGGATAAAGACAGTTACGTAATGAACTGTTGAGAATTTCATTGCGTCATCAGGGAGGTCTATTCTCAGCCAAGTCTCCAGGCACATCGCGGACACTGGGGACTCATATAAAAATAATAATAATTCGGTAAATGGAACAGCTATCGAGGACTGGATTCCAGGCACTGAAAATTCTCACTGCCACTGGTCAAATGGCCGATTCTAAAGAATCAATCACGTGACACAGAGGCTAGTCAGTAGGAATGGGATGGTAAGATGACAGACGCCTACTAACACCCCCCCAAAAAAAAATTTTGAAGTGGTTTTGGCAGGTTTGCTCGACAAATTAGTGATTTGGAGATAAATATAGATAATTTAATATATCTACTAACATAAGCGCACAGATGTACGCTAATGCCAGCAAATACACAGGTTATGTCATAGTACCTAGGTGGTTCAATGCAGGAGGATGCAGAACAATAATATAAAAGACGTAAAATAAGAAAATTAAAAAAAAATATTTTAAAGAATTAACTTACTTACTTAAATTTTCACTCCAACTAATTAGTTTCTGCAATGGGATAAAGACAGTTACGTAATGAACTGTTGAGAATTTCATTGCGTCATCAGGGAGGTCTATTCTCAGCCAAGTCTCCAGGCAATGCGCGGACACTGGGGACTCATATAAAAATAATAATAATTCGGTAAATGGAACAGCTATCGAGGACTGGATTCCAGGCACTGAAAATTCTCACTGCCACTGGTCAAATGGCCGATTCTAAAGAATCAATCACGTGACACAGAGGCTAGTCAGTAGGAATGGGATGGTAAGATGACAGACGCCTACTAACACCCCCCCCCCAAAAAAAAATTTTGATGTGGTTTTGGCAGGTTTGCTCGACAAATTAGTGATTTGGAGGTAAATATAGATAATTTAATATATCTACTAACAAGCGCACAGATGTACGCTAATGCCAGCAAATACACAGGTTATGTCATAGTACCTAGGTGGTTCAATGTAGGAGGATGCAAAACAATAATATAAAAGACGTAAAATAAGAAAATTAAAAAAAAAAATTTTAAAGAATTAACTTACTTAAATTTTCACTCCAACTAATTAGTTTCTGCAATGGGATAAAGACAGTTACGTAATGAACTGTTGAGCATTTCATTGCGTCATCAGGGAGGTCTATTCTCAGCCAAGTCTCCAGGCAATGCGCGGACACTGGGGACTCATATAAAAATAATAATAATTCGGTAAATGGAACAGCTATCGAGGACTGGATTCCAGGCACTGAAAATTCTCGCTGCCACTGGTCAAATGGCCGATTCTAAAGAATCAATCACGTGACATTTTAAAAAAAAATTTTCTTATTTTACGTCTTTTATATTTATATATATATATATGTGTTTGTGAGTGGTGTGTGTGTTTGTATTCATGAATGAGTGTTGGTATGTGAGTGGTGTGTGTGTGTTTGTGGTTTGTATGCATGAGTGTTGGTTTGTCAGTGTGCGTGTGTGCGTCGTGTCAATAAGTTTTTTTAATTTTTTTTTTATAATGACCATGCTGTAAAATGGAGGGGTAGAGAGGGACCTTGAGTCTAGTAAGACATCCTCTCTAGTGCTGGTGGCACAAATAAAAGCACCCAGTCCATGCTGTAAAGTGGCGCTGGTGTTAGGAAGGGCATCCAACCAGTGTATCAATGCCAAAACGCTTATCAGCACAGCAACAAATAGGAACAACAACAAAATATGAAGACGTCGCATCTCAGAGTTGCAACACTTAATGTTGGTACTCTCAGAGGTAGATCTGCTGAAATAGCGGAGATGCTGGAGAGAAGGCAGGTGGATGTGTGCTGCGTGCAAGAGGTGAGATGGAGAGGTGCCTCTGCGAGACTAGTCGTAGGCAAACGTCTTAGCTATAAGCTATTCTGGGTAGGTAAGGATGATGGGTTAGGGGGAGTAGGCATTTCCCTGGCTGAGAAATGGATCAATAAGACAATATAGTTCGAGTTAATAATCGAATAATTAAGCTTAGATTAGTTGTAGGCAGGAGACTACTGACAATCATCTCGGCCTATGCTCCCCAAGCAGGCCTAGGCAAAGATGAGAAAGACTGCTTTTACGAGCAACTTTTACAAACAACCGCAATGACAGAGGACGGAGACATCGTTATGCTAGCAGGAGACTTCAATGGTCATGTTGGACAGCTCCAGGATGGTTACACTGGGGTACATGGTGGGCACGGTTACGGCTCAAGAAATGAAGAAGGAGTGAGACTTCTTGAATTTTGTGATGCAGGTACATTGACTATTTGCAACACAAACTTCCAGAAACCTGCCAATCACCTAATAACCTAAAAATCTGGTGAGCACATAAGCCAGATTGACTTCTTACTAGTTAGGCAGCAGGACAGGTAGATAGTGTCTAATACCAAGGCATACCCTGGGGAAGAATGTACCCCACAGCATAGGTTAGTTGTTAGTGATAACTCAGTAAGCAAGAGATGGAATGAGACATATAGGAAGGTGTGGAGAAGAAAGGTCTGGAAGCTAAAAGACCTTTCACTAAAATACAAATTTAGGAAAGCCCTTCAAGATGTATATGACGAAAAAGAAGACGATTTAGAGACGTATGACATAGATAATAACTGGAATTTCTTACGTGACAACTTGCTGCAGGCTACTGATGAAACTTGTGGCTGGAGCAGAGCTCCAACCAGACAGAGAGTGACCTGGTGGTGGAACAGCACAGTAGATAAGGCCATTAGAGACAAAAGACTAGCATGGAAGGCTTGGAAAAAGGGTGGGAGTAGGGAAGAATATACAGCCACTAAGAGAGAAGCTAGACGTTAGGTGTACTTAGCACGCAGGGAGGCAGAGAGTAGGAGGTTTACCAATGTTCTGCGACGGGAAGATCAGAGGCGTGCGGTGTTCCACATTGCAAGGCAGTGTGTCAATGCAAATCAGGATGTTGTTGGAGATAAATGTGTCCGGGATGATGCCGGTGTACTTAGTGTCACGAATGATCAGAAAAAGGAGGCCTGGAAATGTCATTATGAGAGACTGATGAATGTGGAGAACGAATGGGAGAGAGAG